>JBAHVQ010187927.1:0-15156 GCA_036872915.1 Nanipora kamurai | reverse complement strand
ACTGTTCGCGCATCTGCCTTTCCCGCATTGGACTGGTCAGCCATGAACGTGCCTGCGGTCGACGATGTGGACAACCCTCTTAATCTTCGTTCGCGAAGCCAAGCCATGAATGAAAAAAAATTGTACTATTTGTGCTGGAAACGTCATTTTCTCCACACTTAAGTTCTGGCAGTTTCCCAGCCCTTTTGGCAATCTACAAGCCGTTCAATACTGCTGACGTCTATACCACCAGGACCAACACAAACAACGCCCAAGCCGATACTAAATAGATCCACTTCCGCATCCCCTATATATCTGAGGAGTTAGACAACACAATAAGACGTACGTTCCAGAGCGAAGGCCTAGCTTTTGGAATCATCCACAAATCTACTACTCTGAGACACATCTTAAGACCGCGATTAACATCTACTGGCCGTTGCAATCCAGACAGTCCAATCTCATCCAAATGTTTTTGCACCTACAAAAATGTTATCTATTGAATCATTTGCCACATACGCGAAGAAATATTCATAGAAAGCGCTGTGCCGCAAATAACTCGAATGAATTAAGGGGCACCTCAAGACGCCCAGATTATCTGTTTACAAACACCTAGCTGTACGCCAAAACGCAAAATACATAAAGAGAGGTCATCACCATGGACAAGGACCCTGTCAATCTCAGATTACAAGAAGCGTATTGTATTCGACCTTCGATTAGTTTACGAGAAGAACGTACTGAACCACTGATCCTTCATTTTTGTTTCACTATTCTTTGCACATTTTCTTCTCGCGGGACTTCAAAATTTTTACCATATTTCATATAGTCCAATTTTATTATAATTTATATTATATTCACATTTTCAGCAGTTTGCGCATATAAACACTGGACTCGCCCACTTTCTTAGTTCTAATGATGTCGTTGCACGACGAAACCTAACTTATTAAAACATTTCACAGTAACAGTTGGCCGCATTAGCATTCACTTGATATCTTGTTTGTTTATGTTACTCTGTTTATCTATTGTTCGTCCATTAATGGAGTATGGTGATGTTTTGTGGGATGGTTGCACGGACGGTGAGAGCGATCTTCTCGAGTTTGTCCAATATGAATCTGCTAAAATTGTTACAGGTGCCATTAAGGGCACCAGTAGACAAAACTTGATGAAAGAATTAGAATGGAAAGACACGAAACTCAGACGCACTATTCATAAGTTAACGTTTTATTACAAGATTGTTAACAATCTTGTACCGAATTATCTAAAAGAGTTGCTATCTTCCCAGGTTTTCGAACGAACTCATTATTCTTTGAGATCGCAAACTGATTTTACACTGTTTCCAGTGCGTACAGAGCGTTTTAAAAATTTTTTTCCCATCAACTACAAATTTAGACGCATTTAGACAAATTTGGACACATCTGTCCGTAACCATCACTCAGTCACTTGTTTCAAAAAGGCTTTGTTAGTTCATTTTAATTGTTCAACTAGCCCAACTTTGTTTAATTTTTCTCTTGATAGATATTCATCTATCAGTCATATTCGAATACGTTTGGACGCGTGTGCTTCTATCATCTATTTAGAATTGGCTGTAAACCATCTCCAAAATGTGCTTGTGGTTTTGAGATTGAAACCATTAATTATTATTTTTTACATTGTCCGATTTTTGCTGCTCCCAGGTTAAGGCTGCTCACCTCTGCTGCTCGTATTCTTACTGAAGAATGGCATGCGATGTCCGAACCGCAAAAAATTAGACTCTTTGTTTGGATCTACAGAACTCTCTGGGGATGAAAATGGTCAAACCTATTTTGTTCAGAACTTTATCAAAGAATCAAAACGCTTTCATATCCAGGAGTCTTGAATATGTTTACGCAATTTCATTAATTCACTTTTCAGTATTTGTTGTGTGTATTTATATGTATTTATATAATCGTTATGTAGGTCTGATCAAGTTTGTGTGCTGTATATTGTTGTAAATGTGAAGTGAGCCCCCTAGATGAGCTGTTTATTGCTCTTGGGGCAAACTTTATTGAATAAAAATATCTCTTAAACAAAAAAAAAAATTACCTTGATATTGCCGTGCAGTTATAGAATCCCAACGTCGTGGATGTAATTTTCTTTTTAGCTTCTACAGAATATACTGCCAGTTCCACAAATACTCTACCTAAAATTAGATTAAATCCAGTTTGTCACCACGAAAAAAAAAGCCTTTAGTGGTCAAAAACATGAATTATGGCTATCAAGGTCATATAAAATGACGTTGTGTTAGATATAAAATGACGTCGGTAAAGACTCGCCTGTAAAACCTTTCACAACTAACGAACGTTGGTCAAGCTCGTTATGTCACAAAGATTTTTTCTGAGCCTTAAACGGCGCTCAGAAAGCGTTTTTCTGAGATAACGAGCTTGACGAACCTTCGTTGGTCGTCTGATACATACCACGCTCCCACGTGAATCAGATTAGTGTTCAACATTTAGTACTTTCAGCAAATGTCGTCGTACACGTTAAAGATGCATATTAACTTAATTTACCTGTCTTGGAATTTGGTGCTGGCAACTGAGAAGACTGTGGAGCCCAACATTCCAACATCGTCTTATTTATAAAGGTTGACCGCACTTTCATATTGTTGACATAGCACTCATAGGGATTGGAGACGTTCCTCTGGGGTAGATTTCTTATAGAAACATTTACCTTCAGGATAAGCAGAGGAATGATTTAAAATGTTTTCATGACAAATTCTTACTTGGTTAAAAATTCTTTAATGCAAAAATTTTTAAACAACAACAGCAGCAACGATGACCGTCATTGTAGAAAGATAAATTTATTTTATTTTACCACAAACTGTATTCTTGCAAATAAATTTTGATGTTATAATAAAATACTATAATATACAATATTAGTGTATGTTATATATATATATATATATACTGTACATATGACCGAGAAATCTAAAGGACGAGCTAGTAAGATCCAGAATCTATAAACGGGATGAATCGATTTGTGGTAGGGGTATGAAAAAATGTGGTAAAACACGTTGTCAGATCTGTAAATATGTAGATGAGAGGGATACTTTTAGTTCGGGCAATAGTACGTATAAGATTAATTTTGCGTTTGATTGCGATTCGGAAGCAGTTGTTTACTTAATTATGTGTAGGAAGTGTGATAAAATTTATATTTGCGGTACGATAACGTCCTTCAGAAAGCGCTTCAATAACCATAGGAGTAGCCTTAATAGATATGGGAAGGGACAAAGAGGTATAGCAGGGGAACTTTTATACGCGCTATTTTTTTGATCGGGACATTCTGGATTAGATGATTTAAGAGTTAAAGTTATTGATAAAACGAATGTAAATGACCCGACTATGAGAGAGAGGTATTGGGTATATAAACTTTATACTTTTATTCCTGAGAGACTGAACTTAAGAGACTTCTTTTGAATAATGGATGACTAGATTTTGTACAAATAGGGACCAATTTCTGTTGCTTGTGACTTTGAAAAAGGGGCTGGACCCGGAAACGCAAAGTTTTTAATAAAGTTAATTTTTGAAGATTTATATATAGGTATGTATATATGTATATATATATACAATACTAACAAATAGTAATACATCAATAATTGTATTAATAAATACAAGAAATGACCAGTTACGAATATGATTACGGACATGAAAATGCAAAATAGTAATTGTAAACATTTAAATGTTTACACAAACATCTAGAAAGTTGTATCAAGTGTTCTATTTGATTCAAACAAGGAAATGCTCAATCCGATGTTTACACTAAGGAGTTTACGCTAAGGAGTCTAAGTGCCAAAATGAAACAGTTTAGATTTCGTCAACGTCGATGAGATTTTTACAATTCTACTGTGGATTATGAAGCGATAACGTAAAGCAAACATAAACTGAAAACATTCATCTGAACCCTCAACAGCAATTATTTTGTACAATCTTAATAAAAGACGAAATGTTCCCGTCGTCACTTCGCTCATTTTTTAGCAACTTGAATACCGCCAGCCAAGATGAATATGTTGGTTTGTGTTTATTTAGTTTTTCAAACTAATGTTTAGTTATGGATATTAACAGACAGTAGTCGGAAATTTATACATAAAAATACTGTAGCGACTTTATTAAGAAAAATGTAAATGAGCAATGTTTGGCTTTTATTTGTTGACTCAGTGCAGCGGTAACTAAACTAATAAGCAGTTTTCTGTGGCAAAACTGTTAGCTAGAACAGCTAGGTCTAAGGCTACTGGCCTTCCGCAGAATTACAGGTGCAAGATAGTGACAAATGTTACTATGTATCAATTTCTTTATAATTTATCCTATGATCGAAATGATCAATATAGGTGAATAACAGGTCTTGTCCTCCTTGAAACAAACATCGGCTTCATCCTTGCAATTTTTCAGTCATCAGGAAAAACTTCAGGAAACATAGATTCATTAAAAGTTATGGTAATCAAAGGGTTCTTTTACTCATTACTCATTAACACTAGTAATTAATTCAGAATTACTACATTACTACCATTATTTAACTCTACTCTACTCGAGACTTCTACCCTCGATGACTAAAATCATGATGTTGGCCAGAGGGGAAATAAATTGACGTTAGTCAAAATAAAAAAATTTGACGTTAGCCAGAGTAAAATAATAAAAGTTAAAAGTTCTATTCGGATTGAAAGAGTTAACGAATAAACAAGCAAAGGAACGAACCAACAAAAGAACGAGAAAACGTAGGTACGGAACGAATCGACAGACGAGAGGACTAACCACTCAACCTACAAATCTATCAATAAATTAACAGAAGAACGAGGGAACGTAGGTACGGAATCAACGGATGGAGGAGAGAGTCAACCAAGCAACCTACCAGCCTATGAACGAACTCACAAAAGAACAAATGATCAAATCAACCAATCCAAAACCAATGAACAGCATACTCAGTATACGCAGTACAAACACGACAGAAAAACGAGCTAATCCAGCTGTAAACGTATGGTTAGCATTTGAGTCTAACATAAATCTGAAAATATCCCAAAATATAGTAAAATTACAAATTTGAAGAAAAAGAGAGAAAGCTTCCAGCAACCAGATAACATTTCCAGCGTGACAGCAAAGAATGACAACAGTCTTCATGAAAACTCTCCGATGTGAGAGTTTCGTAATTGCAACAAAAAAAGCCTTAAAACATAGCTTTGACCGCCATAATTTCGGTGGTTGTAAAATACATGGAACAGAGTAATGATCGTAATAACATCGTAACAAACCTTTAGTTGTGATTGAGACAAAGGCAGTTCCTTTGGATAAACAATCGAAATACCTATGCACTGGTCTAAATTCTGCACGTAATCCAAGTCAGATGAGGCATTAGGACACTTGCTTCGGGTCATACATCTGATAAAAAAAAGTAATAGTGATCTACTGCTTCGTTAAAATGTGCGTACAACATAACCGAGGCTTCGCTCTGCCATTAACCCTTTCCTGTCCGTATAGGTCCTCGGTGACCTAAAGACTTTAGTATTTGACTCTTACTCACCAAGGGGAAAGTCTTCGGACAGGGAAGAGTTAAGCTATAAAGCTCTAAAAGGTTGAACATCTATCCATCTATCCATCTATCCCACTATTGCCCGTTTGTTCGAACGTTTAATGTATAATCAATTTTATAGTTACTTAACTGAATATAATCTCATTAGCTCCCGACAATCTGGCTTTCGTTCACTCCATTCTACTTTGACTGCATTACTTGACATGTCAAATCAGTGGTGCTTTAATATCGTTAAAGGAATGGTAAATGGTGTAATATTTTTGGATTTAAAAAAGGCTTTTGACACCATTGACCACGAAATCTATCAATGAAACTGGAATGTTATGGTGTGGACGGACAAAGTTTATTGTGGTTTCGGTCCTATTTGTCTAGCAGACAACAGGTACGTTACGTAAATGGAGTTTATTCCACTAAAGACTTTATCACTTGTGGAGTCCCTCAGGGCTCTATTCTTGATTGTATATCAGATTGATGATAATATGACTTGGGAAACACATATCCAAGATATCCATTTAAAAGTATCCCGTAATCTTGCAGCCCTCAGGAGAGTAAGGAAAATATTAAATCAGCAAAGTCTTGTGTCGCTATACAAAGCAATCATTGAACCATATTTTATTTATTGTTCAATTGTGTGGGATAATATAAGCGGCAAATTAGATAAACAACTTCAAATACTTCAAAACAGAGCGGCTCGCGTTATTACCGGGGCATCTTTATTTAAATCATCCACTTTGATTTTGGCTGAATTAAACTGGATGAATATTAAACAAATGAGACAAAAACAAAAAGCTATTATGAAGTGCAAAATTGTACATGGTATTGCACCAGAATATTTAACAGAAATGTTTACTTTTAGCTGTAGCTTAAATGATTATAATCTTCGTCAATCCAAATTAAATTTGGAACTCTCAAACAGTCGTACCAATTACTATAACTCAAGTTTTGCTTTTACCGGCGCAAAAACTTTGGAATTCCTTACCCGATGTAGTAAAAGAGGAACCATCGTTAAAACGATTCATAAAAAAACTTGAATCGACAACTATCTGCACCAGTAGTGATTAATTATAGTGGTTAACATTGTATATTTTGATAAATTATTTGGTAAATGTAAATAGCGTTACACGGCTTTTAGGAAGAGCAAACAGAATATGATTTTCAGTTTGATAAAACTACCGTGTTTAAATAAAGATTTCAATCAATCAATCCATCTATCCATCTATCCATCTATCCATCTATCCATCTATCCATCTATCTATCTATCTCTATAGCTCTTGCGTGCATGGCGAATGGTCACAGTTTTGGAAGCTTCGCAGATTTTTAAAGTTTTCATCTTGTTCTTACATTGTCTCGTTCTGTAAGTACGACAGTTAGCTTCGTGATACAGTTATTAAGGTACTGCAGCGACGATTGAAGCAGAAAGGCCTTTTAACAAGTTTTAAGATTTGAATTTTGTGAACCACAAGTCATGATTGACTTAGAAAGTGCAACAGTCTGGTTTAAGTCTTTCCCGAAAGCTGTTCTGGTCGAGAAGCTGGTTGAAGAAGGATCAGTCGAATCCTTAACTAACATGAAGTTGATGCTTTATGACAAATGTCAAGCGATAAAAGACTTCCTTGAGGGTGAATTGTACGCCAGGCGAAAGCCGAAAGGCACCAGCGTGTATTCGAGTTTGGAGCAGCGTCTAGCTGACGATATCTTTGAACTTTTGACCTGTCTAGATACTAAGGTACCATTCCACAGTCATTTTTCTTCCTGGTGAGCGCATGTTTCCAGCCTCTGTATAGTCCTGAACTCCGGCAGCCATTCACTCATCATGCTGCTCAGCGACTAACGCTTTAAACCGTTTATTCCGACTGGCATATGGTGCTAGCATATTTGGTGCAGAAGCCTGGGACGATGACCTGATCAATGCTGTTTTTCGCAAGCGCTTCCTTAACGCTTGACATTTTTTGGCATTCAAACGAATCCCAGGCTAGCGACCACCTAATGAATGAAAAGGAGTTAATTCTTCATTCATCCAGGCATTTGAAGAAGTGTTGATGACACATTTATGCCTGCACTCCTCGTCTAGAGCTTTTGACTCCAGCTTTGCCCCGCGAAACACAATGAAGGGTTTCAATTTTGTCGCATCAGCCTTAGCAGCGAGACAGACCGTTACTATGACTTTTTCGTGGCCGATGGTTTTTAATTGGCCTGACTTGGCGCAGACTTTGTCGACAGTAGTGTCAGAAACCATGTCATCCCATCAAGGCGTCTCATCCATTGCTACTATACTGGATGGCTGATACCCTTACCGTTGTGGAAGTCGACGTACTTGAAGAATGTAGGACATCAACTAGTCAATGAGGCGATTTAGTTCTTGCTGAGTGGTTGTTCTCTTCCTTCGAAGTGACAAGCCATTTCGCAGCATGAACTTGTGAAGCAAGTATGTGGTAGCCTTGAATAAATCTTTCTCATTTTCTGGACATCCTTCGTCAAAAATGTTTGACTTTCATCCTGACTAGTTTGCAGGAAACTCTAAGCCCACACGTAAATCCATTCAACCAATAAATCATCAAGGTGCTGGCTCAGAACTTTTCGTCCACCGCCGTCAACTCTTCCCTTCCTTGCCTTTATGTTTCGCTTTCAACTCTACGACAGATTCCTCACTGTTGCGCCACTCACTGATTCGTCTTACGTCTACCTTGTATTTTGCAGCCACTACACGGTTTGATACCCTTTCTGGGTGCTCTGTCATCTAACATTTGAATGCCATTGTACAGCTTCTTTTCTTTTCCCCTGTATATGACTTAGCTGCATGTTTTAGATCGTAATATGTGCGATGGAATTTCTGCACTAATTGGACAAACATACATGCCTGCATGTAGCCGTCGGGCGGACTGAGCTTGCCGGCGAGTGATGATTGACAGATATACCAAGAGGGAGCGAAGGGGTTGAGATTTTGGTTAGGATTAAAGAGAGTAAACAACATGTAAATGTGCTCTTTCATAACTATTAGACTGGCGACGAAGGAAAATCATGACAACAACTGGCCTACAACCGATGCCAATATTTGAACCAAAACTGGATCTTACCAGCACGGGCGCTCGATGGACACAACGGCTGAAACGCTTTAACACATACAGTGTGTCACGGCAGCGAATGTTAAAGACAGCGCTGGAAAGCAAGCGCTTCTATTATATCAAGGAAGCCCCGAGGTGCATGAGATCTTTCAAGACATTAGCAGATACCGGCGATGAGAAAGATTACGACGCTGCTGTTAAGGTGCTTACTACATATTCTGAGCCAGACAAGAATCGAATATACCAAACCTATATATTCAAACAAGCCACTGAAGAAGCAAAGGGAAACAATCGATGAATTCCATACAAGCTTATGCCGATTATCAAAACATTGTAATTTTAATGACATATAATTGGGAATCAAGATGCAGGTCGGTGCAACAGTACCTCAACTAGTCTCCGAAAGAAAGCCCTACGAAAGCGTGATTATTCACTGAAGGATATATTAACAGATGGCCGCAAATTTGAAACCAGCACAGCACAAGCTACCGCAATGGATGATTAATTCAGAGATGTTCACCTTAATCATATAGAACAAAAATCAACTACGTGCTACAATTGTGGATTTGACCACCCCGTCCCGCACCACGACCGTCCATGCCCTGCTTCAAACGCAACTTGCAATTCATGTGTAATACTTGGACATTTCTCTAGAGTGTCCCGAAAGAAAGAAACACGATGTTTCCCGAAGCCACAACAACCACTGCCAAACGAAACTCGAAAACAGCGAAAACTACCTTTGAAAAATATGCCCGATCAAAACGTGAGAGATTACCAGACAACCCTGCAAAAGCTGTAAAGACAGAGTATGCCTCATCGCCAGAATCCACCTCAGAAGACGAATATGTGCATGCCATGGACAAAAAATCCATTCCAAAGACACAATCTGCAGTACGTATAAATTCTGTTGAAGTCAATTTCATTGTTGACAAGAGCAACAGTTGACGTCATTCGAAGACATACGATTGTTTGAAATGTCACAGCAAATTATGCAAGAGTAAAACTAAAATATTTGCCTATGGCTCTGATAAACCTCTACCCCTTAAAGGACAGTTCTAAGTAACTACGGAATCAAACAAATGTTACGCAGTGTCAGAAGTGTACGTCGCGGAAGGAAACGCAGGAAAGCTGATGAGGGCCAAAACTGCACAAGACCTCGCATTAATTGAACTTATAAACAAAGTCACTGAATTTCAAACACCTTCGACACTAAAAGAAAAGCATCGACCCCAAAGTAACGAAGATAAAGAAACCAACATTCCACCATCATCACCACCAAATTCTCCAGATCCAAAAATCCAAAATATTTTAAAGCGATACGAAAAGCTGTCTTCGATGGCGAAGGAAGTTAAATACACAAAAGATCAAATTACATGTCCGTGATGATGCTAAACCCATCGTTCAACTGCAACGCAGAATACCGTACCACAGACGAAATGAAATATCCAAGGAGTCAAAGAAGTTCGTCTCACAAGATATCGAAAAGGTGGAAGACCATCCTACTCCTTGGATTTCCCCCGTCTTTTGCACACCAAAGAAACACGGTGGCATTCATGTATACGTAGATATGCGTTAAGTAACTCAAACCATTGAATGCGAGACACATTATGCCAACGTTGTCTGATTTCAAAGCTGAAATAAATGGATCACAATATTTTTCTAAAATTGACTTAAAACAAGCTTATCACCAACTCGAAGAAGAAAGTCGATATTGAACTACTTTTTCAACACACGAAGGACTATTTCGATACAAACGACTCAACCATGGCAGAAACAGTGTCGCAGAAATATTTCAGCATGTCCTACAACGCAATCTTAGTGATATACCAGGAGTTAAAAACATCGCTGACGACATAATTATTCATAGGAAAACGAGAAAGCAACATGACCAACCTTTAGAAACTTGTTTGAAACAACTGAGCCTACTCAACCTCAAAGCCACACCCGAGAAATGTAGTTTTCTGCAGCAAGAGATCGCCTTCTTCGGCTTGACTTTTAACACCAAAGAAACAAGACCTAATGCATCTAGAATTGAAAATCTGGTCAAAATCAACCAACCAAAGAATGCAGCTAAATAAAGAGCTTCCGTGGTTTGGTCACTACCTGCCATGAACATATCCCCGAATATGCCATAATCACCGTTTTACTAAGGTAACTTACCAAACAGGATATACCTTTCAAGTGCAATCACACTCGTCAAAAAGATTTTGAGCGGATCAAGAAAAAGCTTACACAACTTCCAACAATGGCTTACTTCGATACCGAGAAAAGAACCGTATTAATTGCCGATGGATCATCTCTTGGCATTTGCGCTATCTTAGCACAACGCGAGAAGTCTAAACATACATATCGTATTATCTAATGCGCTAGTTGAGCTCTCTCCCCGGTTAACAGGAAGTACTCTCAAACTGATATCGAAAGTTTCCTGTCCGAAGACTTTCCCCTGGACGAGTAAAATCGTCTGGCGTTAGCCAGAGTCAAATACTAAAGTCTCCAGAGGTCACCGAGGACCTATATGGACAAGAAGAAGTTATGGAGACGACAATTCCTCATTGGTGCCGAATTTGATGTATACACCGATCACAAGAGATTCGAAGCAATCTTCAGCGATCCGCAATCGAGACCCCCTGCACGGATTGAACGTTGGATGTTGCGATTACGACATAAATTTAACATCACCTACAAGGAAGGCACAAACAATGAGGCTGACTATTTAAGGCGTCATCCAATTACAACGCAGGTTGTAACCATAACAGAAGAACAAGTGGCCGATAATTACGTCACTTATCATGTCAACCAAACAATAGCAAAGTCAATGACAGTTCACGAAATTCAACAGGTCACCCTGTCTGATCCTGTTCTAAAGAAAGTTGAAGAAAGCATCAAATCAGGAAAATGGGACGAAAATGATGCTGACCTAAACTCATATCGACTATGTTCACAAGAGCTAACAATAAACCAATCAACCGATATTGTTTTGAAAGGTAGCAGAATCCTCACACCAGAAGCACTGCAAGATCGAGCTACGTTGGACCCACGTTGAGCACCAGGGCATAGAAAAAACCAAAGTATTACTACGAGAGAAGATCTGGTACCCTGGAATAGACAAGAAAGTAAAATTAATGACAGAGTATTGTGCTGCGTGCCAAGCTGTTGGGCCACCAATCAACCTAATCCAATGCCCATCACACCAACAGCTAACGAACCCTGGCAGAACTTAGCAATTGACTCTACCATATGGTCCATTCCATATTGCGGGCACTATCTAATGGTAGTAACTGATACCTTTTCTAAATTTTTAGAAGTAGAGATTGTCAAAACTACTTCAGCAAAAACCTGCATCCCAAACTAGACCGTATATTTGCAACTCATGGTATACAAAAGAAGGTTAAAACCGATAACGGACCTCCATTTAATGGAGATGAATTTAAACGGTACACGGGAGCTCTGGGGATTGAATGGAAAACAAGTACTCCATTGTGGCCACAAGGGAGCGGGAACGCAGGAAGTGTGATGAAACCGATTAGCAAAGTAATGAAGGAAAGAACTGGTGGCAAGAGCTTCAAAGATTTCTGTTAAATGATCGGTCTACCCCACATTCTACCACCAAAATTGTCCCTTGTGAGCTACAGTTCAATCGCAGAGTCCGAGGAAGTTTACCTGAGTTATCAACGGAGATGGTTGTGAATAAATACCAAGAAGCTAAACATAACATTGAAAAAAACCAAAAAAAAACAACAAGAAATACTACGATGCGAAAAAAAAACACCCGAACATCCAACACCAAAAGTTGAGATACCAAAGTCCAGCCAACATGCTCTCTACCAAATTTGGAACTGAAGGGTTTGCAGCAATTAGAAGAAGTCACCTCACTTAGTCTACGCATTAACTTTGTACATAGTTACGTAGTCTTGTAAATTAACTGATAGTTGCGTTCTGCAAACGTATTCAAAACGTTAGTAAGAAATAGAAAGGGGAAATGATGGAGTGATTAGACGAAACTATATGCCGGCATGCAGCAATCGGGCGCACAGAGCTTACCGGCGAGAGAAGATTGACAGATATAACGAGATGTTGCCCTGTAAGAAAGACACTCGGGAGGAGGCAATAAAGCGTGATCCAAATTCAGTGGGTGTCTGCTAAGTAACAACGGAAAGTGACACTTTCGAATTGGCTGGACATGTTCCGATAGAGATCTCGAGATTGGTAGCTGGTTTCCTTGGTGCATCGGAGAAGAATTCCGTTTCTGTTCAAGTGTGTGGAAATAGAAACCGTGAAGTGAGCCTGATCGTTCGTGGTCGTTACTAAGCAAGAACAAAATCCAGAAAATTTGTGAACATTTTCAGGAAAGAGGTAAAAGACATTCAGAAGCGATACCCTTACTGAGTTCGAACTTGATCAGGATGCGGTTTGCAAACCTTTCTTAGTCAAGCAAGCTTCTCAATAAATTGCCGATCGCCGTTTCGATACAGTCGTATATATATCACCTCATGGTTTTTTGTATCTTTTCCCTGTAGTTCAGGAAGGCGTTTAATAGATAATTAAATGGCTTTCCCTACTTTTGGAAGGGGGCGTTTAATAGAGAGGGACGTTTAGCACAAAATAGAAATTTGACAGAGGCGTTTATTAGATATGGGGCGTCTATTAAAGAGTGGGTGTTTATTAGATCATTTACGGTAGTTCATCAAAGTCCGACGAAATTGAACGAACGGTTCAAAATATTTTTGCAAAACTAAACAAAAAAATTAAAATTTTTTAAATTAAAATACATTTTTTAAAAAAAGACTAAGAAAAACTAAAAAAAAAGTTGTTTTTAAAAAACGTCAGTTTTGCTACTATTAAGTTCCGGCAGTGTCCCAACCCTTTTGGTTTTCTACGGGTCACGGTTCATTGGTGCTCAACAAACTTGAAATTTTCGAGTGTGAGGATATTGCAGTTTTTAAGACCCAACCGGGACCTGTTGCGAAAAATGTAACATCGGATCCTCCGGCTGGGAATCAAACCCGCAGCCTCGCGATCTAATGTAATGCTCTAACCACTGAGCTACGAAGACCGTTGTCGAGAGCATGCTCACGAGTTCTGTATTCATTCTGGGTAATGCCGATGAACAGAATTGGGTATATTGAACGAATATTGTGGCATTTACACTCATACTCGAAAATTTCCTTCATTCAAAATGTTAATTTAAATGTTATTAATCGAGTATAGATGCCACAATATTCGTTGAATATACCCAAACTTGATAAAACACTGCTGTTCGTGTTTTAAAAACTACATAATATTTGAACAGGAATTTTAATACCGAATTTTCGTTACAAAATCAATAACATCTCCAGAGTAGAACAAAATACTTACAATGGTAGATTCCGCATGAATAGCTAAACCGACATTAAAAAGAGGAATGTTAATGTTGGAGGGGAAGTAAGAAAGGGAAAAATAACGGAGTTGATAAGCAGAGGAGAAAAATTCTAAAATGTGCAGAGGAAAACATCTGATGTTGGCGTTAAGGTGCGGTTTTATTTTGGATAAAACAGACTATCTCGAATGACGACATCAAACTGGGTCGCAGCGGAAGATAAAATTGTGGAATCCTCCAACGACACATTGTGACCAGCCTGTTTCTTGTGTGCTTGAGCATCAGACTACGTGGTGCATGAAACGACTTTTCCAGTGTAGGCCGAAATCCCCATACGCCAGGATATTCTTGAATGTAATAATCTGCATGTTTCACCAACATGCGACACACATGAGAATATGAATATTTCGGCCTACTCCGGAAATGCCGCTTCACACACCACGTTGTCCAATGTTCCACACAAAGCCCAGACCGGCCATGAAGTGTCGCTGGACAATTTCTCAATTTTATCTTCCGATGCGACACGATTTGATGACCTCAATCGGGAAAGCTTACTTATACATCCCAAATAAAACCATCCTTTAATGTCAATATCAAATATTTTCCTCTGGAACTTTTTAATTTTTTTGCTCTGCTCATCACTTGTTAGCTTTTCTTTTCCAACTTCTCACTTCTCCGCTCTAACCAACATTCCTTTGTAATCACATTCTATTTTTCTAATAGTTCGTCTATTTAAGCAGAATGTATAATATTCTGCTCTGCTCTGAAGATGTTGATAGTTTAGGAAAGAAAGATCAGTATAAAAGTTTTATTCAAAAATTATTTCCCCACTATGGTACTATCAAAAGATACTTGGTGGGATATCACATCTTAACAAGATTGCACTTTCCACCCGACTCATCAATTGCAATAAATGTACGAGGTACTGCGCTGTTAAGCATTCAGTCAGAACTATAACATTTAAATATGCAAGGTCAAATCTCCGCGTGTCAATGTATTTGAATTTCAAGATAGTCCACATGAGAAATGTTTCAATGTTTTCCATGGGTAAAGATTCTTGCTTAAATAACAATACCCCATTTCCCGTAGACAGCACCCATGTGCACAGATATTATACAATTATTGGACGAGGTTCAGCAAAATATCGTGATTTATTGATCAGCGAGCCACTGATAAATCACGATATTTTGCGAAAGCCGAGTTCAATAATTGTTTTATCATTCACTCGAA
>JBAHVQ010187905.1:0-15164 GCA_036872915.1 Nanipora kamurai | reverse complement strand
AATGTATGGACTACTCTCGTACGCAGAGTGAGTGGTTGTGCCCTTCATGCATTCTACCACCTGCTAAAAAGCCTAAAAGTAGCTAGTGTATAGATTATATAATGTCGTTTTAGTTCGTAACATATTAAATTTATTCACTGAACAATGTTCTCGTCATGTTTTGATGTTAAAACAAAAATTAATTGGGGAGGGCGAAATTCCTAAAGGGGGGCGAATATCCTAGGAAATTTGCCCCCCTGGAGGAGGGAGAATTTCCTGGGAAGGCGAACTTCCTGTGACACCGGGACCTTACAAACGACTTATTCACAAATTCAAACGTGCGAACTAATAGACTTAACACTTCGACAAACTGATAATTAACGCCTACACAATCACACCCACTGCTTTTCACAAACAATCACACCTATGACTTATACGACCGCCCACTTATGACGAACGAACCAGATATAAATTCAGACGAACCTGATACTTACTCTCCTTTTGACTCAGAAAATGACCCCCGGTAAGGCTGTCAAAACGTCAGTCACTTCTACCTGCAGTCTTTCTCAAGACTACACTAACCGGGACGATCAACTTCCACAAACATGTCATGTATATACGACACTCGACAATTTCCTTCACCAATTATAATTATCATTTCGTGTTAGTGAGCGTCAATGCAAAATATTCCTTCAATATACCCTTCACTTCACCGGCATTCCCACTGATATATAACCAGAAATAGTGACCGCGCTCTCGGCAACGGCCTTCGTAGCTACAATCGTGGCCAAAAGTACTGGGAAATCTATCATAAATTCATTAAAATTTTAAGCACCCCCGCCCCCCTCACAATGTTGGGATTTTTATCGCATTTGTCTATGTTATGCGCTCCTGCAGTTCACATTCACTCAGCATTGTATTGGGGAACAGGGGTGGGTTTTGTTTCGTCGGTACTACAGTAGTTACATATATTAACAAAACCTTGAAGATAACTTACGTGTCCCAGATTCTTTTGGCCATGATTGTAGGTTGGCAGAGCACTGCACTAGATTCGCAAGGTCGCGGGTTCGATTCCCACCGGAGGCCCTAGATTTGCAATTTTTCGCAACTGGTCCCGGTTGGGCCTCAAAAATATTTCATGGAGATGATCCTCTTAAACCGAACTACGGACATGGTGATCAACAAATAAATGAAAGTTTATTTACCTTACTGGTCGGAGATCGATCATAGAAGGAGATTCCTTCATTGCGCCCATATTGTTTAGATTAATAAACAATCACGGCATTTGTAAGCTTATCCATACAACTCAACGTATATCACTATATTTCCTTGACGCCCAAGTTCGTCTTGAACGTTAGGGGACAATAATCTTCGCAATCTTTTTAAGAGTTCAGACATAACGTTTGTAAATTTTAACCGACAGAATGTGTAAATGACTCACTAATAGCTGTCTCAAATGTAAAACTGTGGTCTTCTCGACCCGATTAGTTTATGCAAAATCGTACCAGACGACCCCAAAGAACGACCCTGCGTTGCCAAGGGCTAAAATTTCGCCTTCTTATTCAAGCATCCTTCAGCAACAAAATTGATTGGATATGCTTAATAAGTATAGCTCCCGCCAAATTTGAGTGATATTCAAGCATAATATTTGATTGGCTAAGCCTAATCAATTTATGAATTTCATATTATCAACCTAGACAACTGAAGATTGACTGATGCTTGAGCATCATTTGCTACCCTCTGGATCTATTCCTAATTACCCAAGATACCCTGATATTGGTCAAAACAAGACACAAAGATGAAATAGTAAACTTATTTCTACCTGGTCACCCAAGACAACCAAAAAGTTGAGAGAACCAAACCAAAAAAAAAAATGGGGAAACCTATTATTTAGTAAAGTTAAGGGCCTGATTGCCCAAGGAATTAATGGACAACCCTAAACAAATAATAAATTAGAGTGCTCTGTGTTGAAGTTGGATAGCGTAAAGTTAATTATAATTAATCCACTTCTTTTTCCTGTCTAATTGACCTTTCCCCAAATTTGGTACAGTGCCCATAAAACAATGGATCTAAGTCAAGGTCAGAATGGAAAAAATAGAGTATATGTCTTAAAATGTTTACCTGGGTAACAACTTAGATCCATTGTTTTGTGGGCATCGGACCAAATGTGGGTCAGGTTTATTAACCTGGTGCTGATCTGAATGTTTTTAGGGCATTGATGATAACTCTGAAAATTAACAAAGTCAAAATATTACCATTTAATCTTGTCTTGCCTTAAATCTTGGGTTATACAAGAAATTCATTTTCCATAAATTTTTCACAGAGCCCATGACCTTATCTCCTGTATCTACTGGTATAGTGTACCACATTGACCACTCTTACTAGTAAACCATTACAGTATTTAATAAAATTCTAGATTTTTGTAAATTTCCAAGTTTTTCTTTCCAGGCATTTTAGGGTACTGTACTTTGAATTGTGTTACTTCATGGACCTGAACAGTAAAAATACTCACCAAACAGTTACAA
This sequence comes from Nanipora kamurai, assembly GCA_036872915.1. Lineage (NCBI taxonomy): Eukaryota > Metazoa > Cnidaria > Anthozoa > Scleralcyonacea > Helioporidae > Nanipora > Nanipora kamurai. Next base: position 12,660 of record JBAHVQ010187905.1, on the reverse strand, counting down.
GGTGGATATACAGGTGAACCAAAATAAAAATTTGGAGACACATGTATTGCATAAAGTCATTACTATGTTTGTGAAGAGCAATGATGGAATGGAATGAAATAGACATACCAGTATCATCATATTAAAAATGACAAAATTGCAGTCTGGCATAAAATATTCAAAAAGATCCATAAAATGATTGTCACCAACTTATAAAATATTACAATGTTAAAATTGAATGATTTCAACCTAAGAATTCCATCCTTTTCAGTCAATAAAAACACTGGACAATACCTGGAAATCTGAATAAACTTTGTCAGTTTAAGTAAGGTATTAAACCTCATGAATTATGCAAACTACAGATGGTTTGATTTGCATTGTCATTTGCAACAGAAAACCATACCTCTGGTACAGCTGGTTCCATTGCAACAATCTCCACATAGGCAAAATCAATTGATCAAGAAAAGTTTGCTTTTCAGTGCTCTGTTTATACAAATTTTAAGTGGCACTGCTCTATTTATTTGAACAATATTGAATAAAATTTCGACAGTCACTTCTACCAACAGTCCTTCAAGAGTGTTTTAATAAAAACTAAAACAATCTTGTCAATATAGTAAAAACTAAAACACTCATAATATTCATGTGTAACAACATTTGGGGACCAAGTGGCATATTTTTCACATGTCATGCTCAAGAGTAGCCTATTGATAAACAATCTCATGATTCCTGTCTCGTTTTACTTAAATAAAAACCTGTTTTTAAACATTTGTTTGTAGATGATTTTAAATCTATTCTTTGATAGGCCATTGCTGAGTTGGTGTTCATATTTCCTTCAAATTTAACACCAGTCGCACCAACTATTGCTTTGTTGGATTTCATTTTTTCATTTACCCAGTTTGTCCTCCAATGTATTTACCTTGTATAATGAACATAACATTACACAGAGGCTGGAAGATATTATATTTTATGTTGCTGCAGCAGGAACAATATCTCATGAACTCATTTACTGTGCTCACTTGTGAGATACTGAGACACTTGAACATAGAACCTATATCTTCTCAGTACCATGCAATTTCCCCTTGATACTAGCATCCTGCATTGATTTTAGCTTCTACTTGATAATAATCACCTTTTTATCAGGACTTTAGTCAGGACTTGGTAAGTTGTTTCTACAATAAAATTTGTAAACCTGGATTTTCCTACTTTGTGGTTTGTTTTTTAATCTCATTTACTATCTTAGTTTGATTCCTCCGACAGTTCCTGCAATTTTTCTAAGAAGTATGTTACCAGCTTTTCTGACCACCATACCAATTGGTAAATGTGGTTTTTAAAAGTACAGTACTACAGAATTCAGTTCCAAGTTTACATCTGGGAATATACAAAGATATTGTACCCTGTAACATTGTAATGCTAAACAACATAAAAACATGGAATTAAAAGCGAAAGCCCAAAGCTGTAGTACCATTGAAAATTGAGAAGGTTGATGCTTGTTTCACATGTTGTCCTCAGCTCTTCTTTTCATACAATTACTGATAAAGATGGTTATAGTTCGAAGATGTTGACACTATTGTATCCAAAGCGGTTTGGGATTTTCAAACATAGAATACGGGTGCTAATAGAATAATATCAGTTCAGTAATGTTTGATTTTATCACGTATATATGAAAACTTGTACAATTTTGTTAAATATAAAAGTTACCAATACCTGACCATCCTCCGAATTGCCGTTGCTAAAGCAGCAACCCATCCGCGCTCCTTGACAGAGTTGACAAAGAAACTGCTGTAATCGCTGAGTTTAGCTGGAATTCAATGGTTATAGTCACGACAAAAAGATGCAATCTTATTAACCGTGTGAACGATCACAATACCACAAGTATTCAAAAAGTATGGTAAAATGGACTCGCATTACCCTCTCGACTGCTTAGTCATCTGACTATCAAAATCAGTCGAGTGAATTTACTTGCGCTGTGATCGAGAGCATTCGCAACACGTTCGTTTATACCGCGTACAAGCGAGCCAGCGGACAACTGCGAGTGCGCCAAGTTGTTATTCTGGGATGGCAGGAAATTCAAAATTTTCCAACGGTAAGTTGTTGGTATTGCCGGTTTAACGAATATCATGCCTAAAGTGAGTCGGAATGCTTTAAAAGATGAAACACTAGTCAAACACAGGACGAACTGCATCGTTGTAACGTTGAAATTCTATTTCCAGTCATTGGCTAGAATCGTATCATTCCATGCACTGAATCATCGTCGTATCGAAGAATTTTTGTGTGAAAATTCGAATAACCAAATAAAACTCGCCTTCGTTCAACAGTAAATAGATTTGCATCGCCGCTGGAGAATTCGCATTTTGATGCCATTACGGTTTAAGTTCTTAAATGGAAGAGGGGAAGATAAACGCGTTTTTAAAATGGGTAAGGTTATTAGTAATAATACTGTAGTGAGTAATATCATGTATTGGTCACTTTATATCAGGAATATCAAGTTGTGCTATAGCTCATTTGGGACCGTACCCTTCAAGCACTTCTCATTTGGTTTTGGATTCCAGGAGAATCAGAAGATAAGAATTGTTTAGTGAGATTTTAGCAACTTGTTAACGGGGACAGGATAGATTTCACAAGGTGTCTACCGTATCATTTATTATAATGGATAGCTTATGAACGAAATTTTGAATTCTATTTAATATCCGTACCCTCCCATCGGGCACCTCGGAAATCTTGAAACCTTCTTGAGGAGTTCATATTGCTGAATGTTTGGAATTCTTCAGGGTAATGATTGATCAATTGATTGATTGAAAATAATTTGCGAAACAAAGGCATGATATAGAGAGTTTGATATAGAATCTTACGTTTCGTTGTATACATCACAACGAAACGTACGATTCCTGCCTGGTCAATCTCTGGCTAATGATTGAAAATAACCTTTAATTGAGGTTACCTGATCACTTACACGGTGATTTTCATCGGGGTCCTACCAATATACTGACTTACATTAATCAAATAACAAAAGTAAAGCCAGTTAAAATTTAAGCATAGTATAAAAATATATTAACAGCAATACGTGAACGATTAGGTTTACAGAATACAAAGAGAGCTCAATGCCAAACAGATAGAGCAAATAGTGTTATGTCACTTACCTCAAAAAGTCACTACAGCCGGTTTCATCTGAGGGAATCTTCAAGTGACTGAAGATTTCCATATAAAATCAAGTAATTTAGAGATAAAGTTGTGCTTATTAATCAGAGTTTTAATTCCTTGAAAGTTTGCATGGTGATACTAGTAATTGAATATAGGTTTGTAGAAACTCCACAGTATTTAATTTAAATCATGCTGAGCTTTCAACTTGTTGACTCAAGTCATCTTCAGAGCAATTTACCAGCCCGGTTATCAGCTGGCATCACTTAAACAAAACCATGCACAACAAATTGATGTGACATGCAGGCTATGCTGGTGAATTATTCTACTAAGGTATTATGTAGTGATGACAAGGTGCTGTTCAGTGGGATTGTTGAGTATATAACAATTTTGATGGATTCTCTCATTTTTCTCGAGAGTAATGTCTGTCGTTAGAGAAGAATGAGAGAATCCATTGAAGTCATTAAACATACAACAATTCCCCAAAAAGGCCAGCAACTGCAAGAAGTTGTACAAAGCTTGACTTTTTGTGATGTTGCACTACATGTATGTGGTTTTGTAATTATTTTGGCAATTGTTACAGTACTGCACTTGCCTTAACAGAGAATCACAACTGTTCCAGCACATTGCAAATGATGTAAGGCCACTTATACTTTAAGAAGGACAGTTAAGAATGACCTGGTCCTAAGGGTGACTGTTTCAAGTTCATATAGTCATACAATCATACATACAATACTTACATACATACTGTTCATATTTTACTGATACAAAGATTCATAGATACAAAGATGCTGTATATACATTCATAAATTCATTCATACTGTACCATACAGTACATACATTGATAAGTAGTTTCATATATAGATTATCATGAAGATAGATGGATAGTTACATACATGTATGTAGATGCTATCAAACCTCAAAATAACTACTGGTTATTGGCAAAATGCCAGCAGAAGAAATGAAAATATATTGTTTTGCAAGTAGAAGTTTTCCCACTAGCACAATACATGTATTTTTCTGTGGTTTTTTTCTTTAAAAAATTATTTTTTTTTCTAAATTCAAAACAGTCTTTTCTGAGCATTTGTGTAATACAATTAACAACCAACAAGTACAAACTGGGAGAAACATTTTGTCAAAACTGTGGTTTCATGACTAGAAAAAAAAATGTATATTCCTTGGTCCTTTGTAGCAGTAGGGGTTCCCAGTAGAGAGGCCTAAGTACTGACTTGATTCATACGTAGACAAATGCAGAGATGCGTAGTACCTATGAATATACCATAGTACTGGTGAATATGTACATGTGATCATGTTAGATGTTACTCTGAGTGACAAACCATACTGGACAAGTAGAGAAAACTGATCTACTTGGCCTGGCAGGGATTTGAACCCATGACCTTTTGTTTACTAGTCCTACGTTCTACCAACTGAGCTAGGGGTCAAGTTCGCAGCTGGTTGCAAAATGATCTTACTTGGACTCTTGATATTTCAAAACATATACTAGGTTCCTCCATATCGGGACATTTTAAATCCTATCTGATTTTCACATCTAACATTATTCTCTACCCGAGTTCATTCTTCTACTTAAGCTATGTACATATTATGAGATGCAAATTACCTACATATGAATATACAGTATGCATACAAATGTATACATATATATACTTACAGGTATAGCAGCATATTATCAGGCCTCATTAATATGCACCAGCTTGCAAGCACATTTTGATTTTGTGCAGGCATATTTTTTGTAATATTTTTAAAACTGTTCACAGCTAGAAGTATATTTTTACATTTGTGGACATAATTATTTTGTGATTTAGAAAACTTATGCAGGCACAAAATTTTGCACAGATAACTTAAGTAGTTAAGTACTTTTACTCTTTGCATTCTTACATTTATAACAAAAATGGCTTTTTATCAGAGTTTTGTTTTCATTTATTGGTCATATATTTGTGTACTTCACTGTTAGGTTCATTAGCTGCACATGTGTATAACTTTAACACGGATGACTTATGTTTCAAAAATAATTTGCTTGGGTCAGGAACTACAATCATTCCAAGTTTATATATAGCATACCCAGTTACCCACACAAAGTTCCTTGTGGCGTCCACCATGAGATGCCTGTATATGTATTACAGACCAAGAAGTGCCTTAAATTTAGGCTCACAATTGATCTAGTAAAATCCTAGTACCTTGTCACTAAATATTAAGCCTCATCACTTGGTCTAGAGCTAGGACAAGTATCACAACTGTCCACAACCATGAGGATTTCACAGTCAAAGAATACCCAACTGAAACTTTTGCAAGATCTTTGATTAGTTATTGTATTGAAGGGGATTGTTATCGATATTGCAATTTTTATTCAGAAGTATTGAATATGAAAAGCTGGTCATTTAAAAAATATTTACTAAAACTATAATTGATTTATCTCAATTACTCAATTTTAACAGGAAACTTTAAAAACAACACAAATTACTGCAGGCACATTTGTAACTTAAGCTAAAAGATTTGCATATGCCCAATATCCTCAGGATCCCAGATTTTAAATTTGGTTAGTAAATTTCTCAAACTCCGTACATATCAACTTGACAAAAATTTCAAAACCGAGATAATTAATGACCATCATCATCTATCAGATTGGTTGTGGCCTTGGGACCAGGTTATTTTTTTGTCCACACGAAAAATGAGGTGATTTTCTAGATGCCTCTTATCATGAGTAAATTATGGCTAATTCATGTACTGTACACTCATTAGCAAATTGGATACTCTAAGTCAGGGGTTTATCTATTCGAATTGTATCTGAACTTGTGAACCCCCGCTTATCGTTTCTTTGGCATGTTGAAATTGACAAAGTATGGCCGTGTTTTCGAGCAGTATATATTCGATCACCATCACACTACGAGACCATGTTTTGGGTCAGCACGAAAACAACCTTGGTTTACGGCAAGGTACTCAGGCATTGCACTAAATCTGTTTATACTCCAACATATTTTCACCTAGGTTTCTTGCTTCTGTTCTTTGGGTTGGTTCGTAACCATTCAAATCACTAGTTGGTTCTAGAATTAGTTTAGACTGTAAATAGAACTTTAACACTGAATATACACCGAATATTTTGAAAAGCTGCGGAGTTTGTTGCCCGTGTTGTGTACATAAACCTTGTATAAATATTGTTAGCGGCTAAGTAATAAATTGCTTGCAAATTGTACATATAAACTTTATAAATTTCGTCCAGTGGTCTAGAATTTCAGCCTAGTTCGTGGTTAGATAACTTCACAAATTGGGCAATATTGTGAATACCGGAGAATTTTGAGTTTATGTAACATTGGTTGTTTTAGTGAATTAATTTGACTCTTCGAATAGTAAAAGTGTAAAGAGTAGGAAGGTGCAAAAAGGGCAAGAGTGGCGACCCCGCCAACCCGCCTCCTTCTCCACTGTTACACATTCGATTCCCGTCAGGGATTCAAAAAACATTTCTAGGTTTATAAGCTTGTGGAGCATATGCATTTAAGACCTGCACTAACCAAACTACCGCATACAGTTTAATATTGGCACAAAATGACCAGTAATTATTACATTGCATATGTGTATTACCATATTTCTCGGAGTACAAGTCAAATTTCAAATTAACGGTTCGCAATTGACAAATTGTGGATCGCAAATCTCATTTTGCAAATGTTAAATCGAAGATTTTGCAAATTACCTCGCCATATACAGTAGATAAACCTTAACAAACCGTGTCATCGTTTTCGACAACCAAGTAACTGTTACACTTTTTTTCCCAAGCCAATTTGTGTATGTTTTGTTGTTGTGTATGTTTTGTTGTTGAATGCTGAACACTATTTGGTTCACGTAGGAGCTTGGCGTATTTCAGACGATCAGGGAACGTTCATCAAGCTCGTAATCTCGGAAAAACGATTTCTGAACCAAGACGAGGATCGAACCCGTAGGCTTGTGATGACCTGCGAGACGTCAACGCTCTAGCCTTCGAGCGTCATCGAAAGTTGCGGGTTCGATTCCGGTCTAGGGATCAGAAATCGTTTTTCTGAGATTAATAGCTTGACGAACGTCCACTGGTCGTCCGATATTTTGTTGTTGCAGTTTACTTATCTTGGTGAAATCCGCTTTTATTTAACTAATCGATCAGTTATTGTGCCCAACATGGACAACAAAGTCTGCAGCTTTTGAAAATATTTGTACTGTATGTATTTAAAATACTTCTGTATATTCAGCATTAAATTTTTATGTACAGTTTAAACCTACTGGTATTTTAAGTGGGCACGAACCAACAGAAACAATAGGGTAGCCAAACAGCAGTAAAATAAAACAGGCGAAACTATGTCGACATAACATCTTTAGTACAATACCTGAGTTCCTGTCCATAAAGCAAGGTTATTTTCGCGATAAACTATATAAAATATAGTTTTATTATTACTATATAAAATATACAGTAGGTTATTTTCGCGATAAACTATATAAAATATAGTCTCGTAGTGTAACGGTGTTGAAATAACTGATCGAAAACACGGCCAAACTTTGTCGATTCTAATTTCCAACACACCAAAAAAGTTAGACACATTCACAAGTTCAGTTGCTGTACAATTCGAATATAGATCAACGAAACACAAATATCCATAAACTCAAAAAAGTTCACTGTCCGACTGAAAAATAAAACTTAAGTCAAGCAAGTGATAGTCAATGGTACTGAATGCTGAACACAAATTTGGTTCATGTTGGAGCTTGGTATATATCTCAGACGACGACGGAACGAACGTTCGTCAAGCTCGTTATCTCAGAAAAACGATTTCTGAGCCCAAGACGGGAATCGAATCCGCAACCTTCTGATGACTGGTGAGACGCTCTAACCATTGAGCTACCAACACTCAGATGGTCAGCTAAGGTGCAGGTTCGTCACATGTGTTGCCTAAGCGGAGGCCACGAAATGATGATGGAAATATTGTCGTCTGATTATCAATGGTCTTTGATACATTTCAACACCATGAGCAACCAAAAACTATAATTATTTTAAACCAAAATCCTTTAACACGAAGACTGTTGTATAGCAGGAGTCCAGTAACTCTTGGGTCAATTGAAGTCAAAACGTGACCACTCAAATGAAGACAATTGAGAATTACTTGGGTTTTTTATATCATACAAGTACAGTGGAAGGAATTATGTGATGTGGGGGTAAAGTGGTTCATAACTAGGAGGGATGATCAATTGCAGGTATCATATAGAATTTAAATGAACTATTCCTAATTTTAATATTTGCTCAGTAATATTGGTTGCAATATTACTGAGCAAATATTAAACCTTTTCCAAGCATTTTTTTACGATGACCCGCAAGTGCTATGGGAAAATAAAAAACTCCAAGGCAAAATAAAAAAAACTTCTATGGCAAAATAAAAACGTCTCTTAAAGTCTAAGTCTAAAGCTAAGTTCGTTCCTTTGTTGTTAATTAAACAGGCAGTTAAGTTTTCGATTGTATGACATCCTTCCTGTGACCCGTATTTTATTTTGCCATGATGTTTCTAATTTTGCCTTTGACGGTTTTCATTTTGCCTTGGCAGCTTTTTTATTTTGCCAGAGTAGTTCATTTATTTTGCCGTGAAAGTTTATTTTGCTGTAGCGCCTGTGGGCCACCGTACATTCCAAAATGCGTAAAGCACAGAAATGAAGACGGAGAAAAATTTCGCTAAAAAAGCTCCTTGCAGAGGACTTGTCCCTGCAAATACCCTGTACAGGCAATGGGTGAAAAAATGGCTCTTGCAAGATGAATCTTCTTGAAAAGTTCACTTTTGTAATGGTCCGTATTTTACCTAAGAAAGCTATTTTCCTAAATTATAAAATTAATCGTGTAAGATTTTTATAAAAACATCATTTGGTCATGTCGTCATATATCTGTTTTACATGGGCATACATGCAGGGCTCTTTCGATGATGTGTTGATGAATTCAAGGTGACAACCAAAATGCTGGTAGACATTAGAATTTCATGACACAAGCTAACAAAGTAAAGAACGTGTATTGATGAAAGAGGTCCCTCGAACCAAAGCGCCAGCTAAATGGGGTTAACTGCCCCAAAAATAATGAGCATAATATTTTTTGTTATCAGGTAAATTCTGCTGAAATTGGAGAGCCGATCTACTCGTTGAAACAATTGTCAAGTGGAAGTTTATTACTGAAGATCTTGTATCTAATGTAAGAACTAAAGATAAAATGAAATTTATTTCAATATTGTTAAATCCTTTTGTCTAATTTAATTTGTGTAGTTTAATTGTTAAGCTGCTAAAGCTATGCGAACAATTTCCCATCGCAGCCAGATGAAAGCATGTCTACTGAAAGCTTTTGTTTCTTTCCCAATATATTCTTCAGAGATAGGGATAAAAAATATATTCTTTTTCCCTATCCTTTGCCCTAGTATTTTGATGTACAACAGAGCTTGAGCCACAATGTCTAGAATGTGTAGCAGAATAAAAAAAATTCCTCCCCTGGATGACAGGTCTTTCCGGAACGTTCCGAAAAAATTTTGAGTGTCTGGTAAACTGTCCCAAAATACTTGATTTATCACAGATATTGTAAAAAAAACGCAATTTCTTTAAAGAAATGCTATATTTTCGCGGAACAAGGATATACTCCACTTAACCCTTTCTTGCATAGTGTTGTTACTCTACACAGCAACAAGTTATAACAATAGAACAATTGGAAAAACAAAGCCTAAAACAATAAGAGAACAAAGAACAAAAGGAAAAAAGTAATGCAGGAAAGGATTAAGGTTGAGGTAAATGCCTCAGTGAACGCCTTGGTTTTGTCCTTGATGTACAGTATTCATGTACAAGATGTTGTAGTTCAACAGTTCTTTAAATTCTTTTTTAATCTAAACAAGCATAGAGGTGTTTGGTCACCAGTGGTCATTCAAAATCTGGATTGTTTACAAGTCGGAACTAGTGAACAGCGCCATCCGTGCATTGTCCAACTGTGCTTATATTATCGGCCGAATAGAACTATCCAGTGAGTACTCCCTCAAAAAAAAGGTCGGATGATAGCATGAAGTCTGGCACGAACTTACCTTTTGGTCTGACGAAGCATTTGGAAGGAGTGCCCAAATATCTAAGTTCAGTGAGGTGACACCTGGAAGGTGGGGTATTGGTGGATCATGAAACTTAATGTTTTGGATGTAATATATTCATCAACACACATCGAAAATTGGATCCATGTTAATAAAAGATCTTAACCGTCATTCAAGTTGTAATGATTGAGGCTTTTATTCTTAACTCACTTTACCCATTAATAATATATTTATAGGATAACGTTATGGTCGAGAAAACAAAGTTGATATGTACCTCACCCCCCGATAGGATATTCGACGTGACCCCTTATAAAATAATCAAAAATTATTTCTATTACCATAAGGAAGCTTTATGAGACGTTCGGAGCTATTATTCGGCATGTCACGATTTTGCCATTTTCTGGACCTAACAGACTCCACTATATCCAGTGGGTAAAATTTAAGTTCAGTTGTTCAATGCTTGAATTATGTTGTTCACTTGTTAGGACTTACCTGGTTATCCAGGCTTTTAAACTCTGACCCCTGATGTACTGTAAAAATTGTGTTCTGAAATTTTCATCTAGCGATCAAGACTACCGAGCTGAGGATATAAAATTTGAAAGAAACGAGAGAAGTAGTGATCTCCTTAAAGTAATCAGTTATTTGGAGAGTAAGTTTCATTATTTCATGTTACGATCTTGGTATGAAGTTAGTATGGTAAATTGAGAAAACAAGGTTTTATTCATCCAAAAGTTTCATGCTTCTACGCAGACGTCCCTTACTTTATTTTTCGCCTATTGCCCAGAAACTCAAGACGTGCACCATTCGACTCGCCACATATTTAATTCGCTAATGTAGGGCAAGTTGCTAGAAATAAAGACGACCGTCTAGTTTCTAAGGCCTTGTTTACGTACGAGAATTGGTTCTCGGCACCCTATCCCGGGCGTCACACACAAGGTGGGCCAACTTTTCATACATATATATATATATATATATATATATATATATATATATTTCAGAATCATCCTCAGGGTAATCATCCTCGCACCTTCGGGAATCCGGTCCGCCGCTAAGTTGCGAGTTCAAATCCCGCTCGAGTCAACTTTTTCAGTTGACTTCAGCAGTGTAGGTTAAATGTGAATATATCGTTTCATATTGCCTGACCATGATTCTGAAATTACAAGGATTAACCAATGAAGTATGAGAAACAAAAACAAAGTTTTTGGTGTTATTTCGCATACTTCATTGTGACATTGATTAATTCTTGTCGCATGACTCTTTAGTATATAAACCACTATTTTAATTTTAAAATCGTGACTTGTCGGATCAAATTTATGGTATGTCGAATAACACTTAATTGATCTTGAAAGACGAATAAAGCAGTCAGTTTGTGTATTTGCAGGTAATTATATATTGACGAACTACTAATTGCTTGCCCAAGTTCGTCCGGACGGATCACCGTCTCTGGTATCAATCGAGCTATTGACTGGCCGTTGTTGGAGGTTGAACACGGATCGGTGCCTAAGTAGAGGCTGAGTAGCTCAGTCATTTGAAATTCAAAACACATCCAGAATCTCATTGGTTGATGTTTGATACCGAATTCATTTACATTTCTGTTATGAACAGCAGATAAACTAGGATATATTAAACCCATAGATGACTTTTGGCTGATAACTGAAGAATATAAAACTTTGGTTTTAACTTCATATTTCGAGTCATATTTAAGAATTAAAAAACGAGTCGCGTGCCGTTATGGTGTAATAATGCACGATGGGGGAATGTTGGGAGGATATGAGAGAAGCTTGTAAAACACGAGGCGTAGCCGAGTGTTTTACACGCTTCTCGAGTATTCTCCCAACATTCCCCCGAGTGCATTATTACACTATAACGGCACAAGACGAGTTTTTTTAATTCTTTTATAATATAAGAAATTACAGTACAACACTCAAATCTATTTATAGATCAATAATGAAATTCTCTTTACAAGTTATCTAAGATGTTGCTTAGCAACAAGCACTGATCAGTTGAATTTTAACTGGGCGATATTTCGAACGGCGCGTCAACAACATAGTCAACAGTATTTTGGCGAATTTTTGCTCAAAAACTGTTCAAAAACATTTAAAATTCGCCCAAAGTTACAAAGGAACTCTCAAATATAACATATAATTGTGAAAGAGCTAATCACTGTTCGATTTAAACACGATTTGGACGCTGCCGATCGAGCAAGAAGTAAACATGCCACCAGCCATGACCGTGGAGTAATTATGCAGCTGTGTGTTTGTCCTTGAACTTGCAGAGGATGACGCCACAGAAATGGGCCCGTCGGTTGGTACCTGAGCTTGAGATGAAGCAGAAGGAGCCGAGGAAGACGGACGATCGGTAGAAAACGAATGAGACAAGACATCGCTGCAGTTGCGAAGCTGTAAAGATGATGGCCGTGTGTTGTAATGGACAAGACTTTGCTCATTTCGATGGCCGGAAATTGCCATGATATGACGAT
>JBAHVQ010187894.1:0-15164 GCA_036872915.1 Nanipora kamurai | reverse complement strand
AGAGAATCCCTGCCGGGCCAAGTAGAGTTTTCTCTACTTGTCCGATATGGTTCGTCACTCGGAGTAGCAACTACATCATTATCTACAGACGTATTCTGTAAACCTACGGATACACGACTGTATCTGGATATGAAATCTTATCATCCGACGCATGTGAAACAGGGAATCCCATATGTACAGGCCCTTAAGCTAAGAAGAACATGTAGTTCAGATGAGGTGTTTGAGAACCGGTTTAGTGAACTTTCGGCAGATTTTGTAAGAAGGGGTTTTAGAAAGAATATGGCGGAGTTACAGTTTACTAAAACCAAGGCCAAGTCAAGAGAAAGTTTGTTAAGTTTGGAAAACAGTAGGGATAGGACTAATTACACGATGGCTTTAGAAGTAAATTTTCATCCTGACTTGTCCAAAATTAAGGGTATTATTGATTCGCTTTGGTCGGTTTTACGTGCGTCGGAGAATGTGAAAAGAGTTTTTGGTAAGAAACCTGTGGTAGTATGTAAGAGAAATTTGAAGAACGAATAGGTTAGGGCTTAAAAAAGAAGAAAGAATAATAAGAAGGGGTATGACGAGATGTGGCAAAGCACGCTGCCCACTTTATAAATATGTGAGTTTAGTTCAGGAAAGCGTACGATTAAGATAAATTTCACATTTCATTTTGATTCTGAAGTGGTTGTTTACTTTATTATTTGTAAAAAGTGTAATAAGATCTATGTAGGTAGTACCATAACCTCTTTGAGAAATGACGTTATGCTATCGGCATAGTAGTTTGAATAGATATGGGAGGGGACGGAATGGTACGTTAGGAAAGCATTTGTATGCGACATAATATGTAATTCAACATATGAATTAATACTTGCTCATTAATTTAACGCAGCGCTTAAGCCTTAATAGTGTACAAGTATGAAATAAACTGATCTTTTTATTTACATCTATTAAAAATAAAATATCAAGCACCATGCCCTTCAACGTGGCCCCCATTTCTCTCAACACAAGGTACTGTTCGCTTGTGCATATCGTGCACTGCTTTTCTTATGACGGCAGGCTGCTCTTGTAAGGCATTAAACTCATCGATTATTTTCTGCCTTAACTCATCGATACTCCGAGGTGGAGTGGAAAACACTTTATCCTTGAGATATCCCCACATAAAAAAGTCACATGGAGTCAGGTCCGGTGAGCGAGGTGGCCATTCAACATCATGACCTAATCCTACAACGCGGTTATTTCCAAACACTTGGTTCAGGCGGTCCCTTACTTGCATAAGACGGTGAGCTGGGGCACCGTCCTGTGCCCACCAAAGGCCCCCGAAACAATCCCTCCCAATACTGGTTGTTAACATGCACAGCGAGTTGCGGGAAAACAAATTCATTCAGCATTCTCAAATACACGATTCCGTTTACATTTCGGTCAAAAAAATAAAGTCCCAGAAGTAAACCATTGCCGCAGAGTGCTGCCCAGACAGTGAGTTTCGCATGGGATTATTCCTTTCAAAGTTAAGTGTAGGTGGTTGTCCTTTTGGAGCATATTGACGTACATTATGCGTATTGACTTCTCCATTCATCGAAAATGCGGCTTCGTCTCCGATGATGAAACTATCCAAGAAACGTTCGCGTCGACAGCGTTGGTTGGACCACTCGGAGAAGCGTAATAGACGTGGAAAGTCGTCTGGTAATAATTCGTGTCGCACATGCCTACGATATTGGTGCCATCCTAAATCAAGCCTTGTTATCCTGTTAAAGCCTGCAGACGAAATTGGAAGAGGATCGCGGCGAGCACTCACGTGCGGATTTTCTTGGAGAAGATCTCTAACGGCATCGATATTGTCCACAGATCGTGTGGTTCTTCGCCTTCCAGAACGGCCTTTGTTCAGGTTAAGGCTTGTTCCTGCATTCAAATATTTCCGCACGTTTTTCAAAATTGTGCTTTTCACTGGTGGATTCCGATCAGGAAACCTTTCTCGAAAAGCGTTTTGTACCACAGCTGTACTTTGAGTCTGGATATAACTCTGAACTGAAAAAACACTTTGCTCTGTGGTCAGTTGAACCATTTTTGTACTGATCGTGTGGGGATAATTAGTAATTTGACCATTATTGTTGTGCAGTTTTTGCTGTTAGAAGTTATTTTAAATTCCCAGGAGCAGAAAAGCTTGTGCTTGTAACAGAGATATGTAATATATGCACGTAGCTGACAATATTTTACGCATCTATAGGCTTAGCATAGTGATTGGGCATTGAAATTATAACAATAGCTTAATTTCTAAAGGTCTCCTTTTTTTTATACACCCTGTATACAAGTTATCTTTAATAATACTACAGTTCTAGACATCGTGTGAAATTAGATTTTATCATTTTTAAACGCACATTTGAGTGCGGTATATTCCACATCCCATTTGATGGTGTGATTTAGAAAACCAATTAAGGTAAACTTGTTTTAAATGTTATCTTAAACTTTTTGGACATCAACCCCATTGTCAAAGAATAGCCAGAGGGTGATCCCGAATCGTTGGAAATAAAGTTTTTGAAAAATGTATCTTGACTGGTTATATGTATTGTTTATATAGGTACCCAATGGGTATATGAGGTAGAACTTTAGAACTGTTCAAATGATGGTGACATATAATTTTAGTTTATTTCGTGATTTTTTTTAAGATTGGTGAAGGAAACGTATGCACAAAGCTTCCTCTTCCAATTTATATGATTTTCCCAAGACTCTTTACGTGTCCTTCACTCGCTACTCCAAACTTTAAAGTTGGTAAGTACTTTAAATACCCAATGGTACTTCAACATTGTAGGCCTCCTCCCGCCTCTCATTTAACTGTGGGTTCAGTGGACCATATTCATGATACTAAGCTACTCGTGCAATGTGGGTAATTCCAGTCTACACTGTGGGCAAATTACTGTTACTCGGCCAAAACTGAATTTCAAATGAAGCGCCAAACTGGCCGTTTGCCCCCTGAGTGGCCTGGAACTGCCCGTGATGCATAGCGAACTAAGAAACATGGATATGGTTTATTGATTCCAAATTGAGCGTAGCGATAAAAGAAAATTTGACCAAAATAAAAAGCTAAAATATCCCGAGTTTCTTGTTTTCCATGCAAGCTTTGCACCGTATTTATTCCAAACTATTAACTGGATAAACAGCTGATGATCGTATCAAGAATGATCATACATTGAGAAAATAAAACAAAACGCGTCAATCTACGATTGGGGGACCGTATTTTCCAATTTTCCTATTTTACGTCGTGGGAATACCAAGAACTCCCCAAAAGTAAAAAATCATCTTTTTAAAACCATAATTAAATTTACTTCCAAAACTAAAGTTTATGTTATTACAACAAAGTAACTTTTAATAAATTTGCTTTAGTGCATTGCAAAACTCATGCAAATTAGTCCCAAGCCTCGAAAAAATGTCAAAAATTCTAGTGCTGAAGTGTCGATCTTATTTTGTTCATGGCGGAATGTACATTTTCTACTTTGGTAAACGAATTCGACGCCGCGTACGGCATTGCCAGCTTTATTAGGTGCTTTATTGGAAGCTGTGAACTCTTGTACAAAAATTCATTAATAATTCAAAAGGAAGATACAACGGAAAATCATGACCGTGATGTGTCTTTAAGTGGGGTAAAGTTGGCGTTATTTGATGTATTTTTCACTACATAAATACATTTGCTTAAAACCTGGTCGCAATTGGAGTTCCAATGTGTTTCATTTTCTTGTGCATGTGAACTGGAATACAATTTTGACTTGAAGCACATGGTGTCATAGCTTTGCATTTTAAGATTGTTTGACAAATACGTTGTATCAGAAAACTAAACAATCAATATTAATTTTATTGCAGAATTTGAAGTGAATGTTGTGGTCGTCTTCAGCGATGATTATCTAATCACCGAAAACTTCCCAATTACCATCACAAGATTTTGACTTGAAGGCAAAGATGGAAAATATCTTTCTCATCGGAAGAATATTGGATTCATTCAAATAATATCTGAAATTATAGTTAGGGAGCTGAGGATCTAACCGTTCTCATAACCAATGTCTTTTATCTGAAATATTTCCCAACGTATAAATGCACACATACACAGCATGATTGGCTTTTCTTGTTTTGTTTAAGTTAATATTAGAACTGAACTGAGGATCGAAGAGAAGCCTTTGATTGATTGGAAAATCTAACTAAGAATAGATTGTTATCAATAGAAGAATACGTGACTTGGCTTACACGATAGGCGCTTTAGACATAACATTCCCAATATGAACCCTCGTGCCTACGTAACAGCCGGACTTATATAATATTTTGTATGAAGCATTAATTTTGTTAGCTGAGATAAGTTGTGCGACTAGAGTGATAAACACCAATATTTTTCTCACTGCTGGGGTAGTCTGCGAGCAAGTATGAAAGCTTTTCATTAACGTACTAAGTTGAACATGAGATTTAATTTATTTTTCAATTAAAAGTTAAGTATTCGATCATTATTATCATATCGTGACTTCCGCTTAGGCAGTACATATGACGAACCTGCGGCCTAGCTCACCATCTGAGTCGTAGTGGCTCAATGGTTAGAGCGTCTCACCAGTCATCAGGAGGTTGCGGGTTCGATTCCCGTCTAGGGCTCACAAATCGTTTTTTTGAGTAAATGAGCTTGACGAACGTCGTCTAGTCGTTCTGATATTTACCAAGCTCCCACACGAGCAGACTTTCTGTTCAGTGTTTAAGTAAAGTCCCTAATGTTAATAGGATCGCTAAGGCGCAACCCCATAGTGGCTAGTTTCTGTATCTCTGTCTCTTTTGCTCTTGTACCATAGTGTAGTGTTGTTTTAGTCCAGTGTTTTCAATTTAGTTTCAGTTTACTTTCTGTTTGTACCTGCAAATTATTTTTAGTTTTAGTTTAGTTCTAGTCTGAACCAGTAAATCATTTTAGTTTTAGTTTAGTTCTAGTTTGAGCTGGTAAACTGTCTGGTTTTTAGTTGTAGTTCAGTTCGAATTCAAACATTTTAGTTATAGTTTAGTTCTGGTGTGAATCAATAAGTCATTTTTAATCTTGGCATCGATTAAATTTATTCCAGCAAATAAGTTTTTTTTATTATATGGCAACGTTCGTTTTCGAAAAAAAATTATGCACGCTGATTGGCTGCCTAGCTATGTAATAAGTTTTTCGTACAGACCGGCTAGCAGCTTGAGGCGCGAAATGTGAGTTCCTTGTCCAATTTATACATTTTCTGGCCATATAATAAATTCCTTATTACCCTCGTTTGTTTGATCTGTACGGGAAAGTATTTGCCCGAGGGAATTTAACTATTTCAATTATGCCCATCCGGGATTCGTAATGTGTGATCATATTGCCTGCAGCTTAATATTTTTCGCATGCTTAATATTTTTTTCATGACTCAAACATTCTTGCTGTTTTAATGACAGTTGCAATATTTTGTGTTCTATTTTGTACACACTGTTAGTTTGTTGTCAAGTGTTGGTCTGTCTTGTTATACCTGAAGAAGTTGTGACAATGTCCCTGTGAACTTGCTAGTCACTTAAATATCACGCTTCTGTAGACTCACACTAACTTGTGTTTAACGTCAATAATAAACGAATCTTCTTAAAGACACTGTAACTGTTAAGTAAGATTTTTCAAAACTGCATATCTACCCTTAAACTAGAAAATTTCAACAATGTATTTGTTTCATCAGACTGAGATGACAAATAAAGTTTACGTTGGTTTCCCTAATCTAGTTTTAGTTCCAGTTACATCTTTTAGTTTCTGTTTAGTTTCAGTTTGCAAAATTCGAAATAATTTTAGTCTTGTTTAGTTCTGGTCCTTTACATCAAATTTGTTTTAGTTGTTGTTTAGCTCTAGTCCGTCTTATTAAAATTGCTTTAGTTCTAGTTTAGTTTTAGTCAACTAAAATTTCTAGGTTTTAGGTTTAGTTATAGTTGTCTAATACAACATTACCTTAGTTACACCACGTATTCACAATACTCTTCTCAAACTCATTAATAATTCATGCCAATTTTACTCAATTAGACAATCCCATTCTGTCATGTGAATGGGTTTTCAAACACGATAAAACACTGCATCAAACACTAGTGTTTCTTCATCAAACAGTAGTGTTACCTTCATATTAATCTGACGTATAACCTTGAAACAGAGCGTACTAACTAAAATTTCTAGGTTTTAGGTTTAGTTATAGTTGTCTAATACAACATTACCTTAGTTACACCACGTATTCACAATACTCTTCTCAAACTCATTAATAATTCATGCCAATTTTACTCAATTAGACAATCCCATTCTGTCATGTGAATGGGTTTTCAAACACGATAAAACACTGCATCAAACACTAGTGTTTCTTCATCAAACAGTAGTGTTACCTTCATATTAATCTGACGTATAACCTTGAAACAGAGCGTACTACAAAACATCCCCAAGTCCCACAACGGCGCCCGATTGGTTCATTGCCTTTCGTTTGAGAAGCCATTTCAAAAACTCGTTCTGCGTGTCTGATCACGAGATTCATTGCTTTCTCGTGTTTTGATACCGTGATCAAACACTTGAACTCATTTTTGAAATAGTACTTCAGAGCATATCCAAGACGGCAAAGATTTTCGTCCAGTCAGATGATTGCCTTGATTGTAATACTGGTTTTAATATCGATAGGCGAATCCAGACAAATGTAAGTCCCTGGGCGATTAAGTAAGAATTAGACGAATCTTGGAATCATCTGGTTGGTTTTTCAAATGGTGAAATCGATAATGGTAGTATGCAAGGGCGGGTCGAGATAGTGGTTGATCAAAAATCCATTTTCAACTTCAGAACTGATAAGCAAGCAAAATAACTGGCTATATTAAGAAGATTGCGCTATTTACGCTTTGCTTGAATTTTCTTTAAAGTGCATGAAAGTACTCTTGAAATAATGAATAATTGCACGTTACACCTGATTCATACCTCACTTCGTTCTTCACATACTTGAATTTGTTTGATATGTAAATTGTAATTTGTGGCTTCTCTTTGCATATCATTTTAATTGGTTCCAACAGTATAGTGAAACCGTTGCCATAGAAATAGTTTTACTAAGCTTGTGATCTTTAATGTGATATGAAAGAGGTGTAACTTGCAATTCTTTATTATTTTAAAACTACTTTCGTGTAAAACAAAAATAATTTTCGCTTAATATGTACTTTAACTCCATTCGATCCAACACCCAACCATCCGACCTCAGTGTCCGATTTAAACAATTACCATTTTCACAAGGTTCCTGTTCGAATTTTGACTCGAGATATCAATTTTTTGAATTTACGCTAAAAGTGGCACGCCAAAATGCTTGTTTGCCCGCATTTCTAGTCATAATTCGTTGGTCAGTAACAAAACCAGAGACCAAAAGTTTAGCAAGATTTTTTGGCTGTTGTATCAACTTAGTCGGATTTCAAAGAGTTCGATGACTAAAACGTTTGGTTCTTTTTAGTCATTGGAAACGTTTGGTTCTTTTAATTGAAGATTTGAAACATATACCTGTGCTAACTTTTCTAACACATTATACTCAGTGATACACTTTCATGAATTAGATGAATATTATCTAACTTTTTGGGATACATTGTTCTACCAGACTAAATAACTTTGCGTCACGTAGTGCTGGTAGTTGGGTGAATAACCTATAACCACCAGTTTGCCTTATGTGAAACTCAAGTGCTCGTTAACTGAATGTATTAGGGCGAATATCTTGGGCGTGCGTTTTAAAATTGTTCGGCGTACTGGCGTATGATTGTAATTTTTGTCGGCGTACAATTGGAGTATTTAGGACCTTCTTTACGTACTTACGATTGATCTCCGGTGTACGCTTATAGCTCCTTGGCGTGGCGAGGAGAAACTTCCTGATATATTTTCGGAGTGAACTTTACATGGAATGCACCCTATGAATATGAATATGTGAGACATGGGTTTTGCTCAGACACTCGCCGGTCTGAATGTAAGTGGCGTTTACTTGGAGAAAATCGCTTACCGGTCCACATTCGTTCCAGTCTGAAGATAGTCATCTCCGTTCAACTACCAGGATGATATCCAACAGGTCTGAACCCTTTTTTAATCCCTGTCTAATGTAAATGTCTGCTAACGATAACACTGTAACCGAAACGAAATGGTCCCGTCTGATTTCGTTTCAGTCTCATACAAACAGAGCTCAAGACATGACAAAAGCATTTAATGAAGTCAGTCATTCAAGTTCGTGGGACTGACACCTTCAGCTCTCGGCAGCGGGGAAATTTAATCGGTAATTTCCATCAAGTCATAGTACTACTTTCAGTAAATGCAAAGGCAATCTGCCTTATGCATAGTACAGATGAAAATGCTCGGAACAACTCATAAATGGTCTTAGCGTGGCTACCCGTCCAGGCGTGCAGGCTCAGGTAATTACGGTTACAGATAACGTGCTCGCAGCAATTAAGTTCTGTCACGAGTCACTCACACGTTTCTTCTTACGTCACAATGCACAATTCTAAACTTTTAATTGTGTTCTTATGATAACGATTAGGAGTGAGACCTGAAAACCATATTGAATAGAGCTAATAATATTTGAAAGAATGAAAAATTCCCATTTGAACAAGTGGAATTTACGTGGGTGGAAACTGGAGTCAGACTATTCACCTCGAACACTCGTTGGAGACTGGTATGAAGAAAGACAAATTGTAAGTCCAAAACTATTATATTGTTCTGATGCGATTTATCAGTTCGAGGGACTGGGTTACTGTCATTTCGTTTTGCCATTATTACTTCAAATTTATCAATGGAAGAACCGGGTGAAAAACGCTTTTAACAGAAACATAATGCAAAATAATTAGAAACTACTTTAATACTTGAGGGAGGAATAAATAGCTTAGCTGTTAGATAAATAGAAAGTGATTAACTTTCTTGTCTCCGTATCACTTAGGCCTAGCTTTCATTAAGGACATAAGCATAAGTATAACGAAGTTTGCACCTCAAGGCTAATTTAACTCACTGTTTTTTCAAACTACAAAGGAGTTAACCTGTCGTGAAGTGCTTACGAACTGCGCTTGCGTACGTCGTCATGTTTATGCTTATGTCACTCGTAAAAACTGGGCTTTTAGCCTGGTTCACACATGCGACATAGGCATAAGGACAAGATCAGCGGGAAAACAAAGCATGACTTCTCCTCTGAGACTTGCAAAGTAAACAGTCAGTGACTAACCTTGGGTTAAGCCTGGTTCACACATGCGACATAAGCATAAGGACAAGATCAGCACGAAAACAAAGCATGACTTCTCTGAGACTTGCAAAGACAAAATAACAAAGATTTTTCTTTGTTTAGTCGTTTGTTCGGCTCTTGGCTCATGGTTGGACTATGATCTTATGCTTATGCTTATGACGATCCTTTTGACTTGATTCCTTTATTTTGTCCTTTTTTTGTGTTTATCCTCACGTGTGAACCAAGCCTTACGGTTCTGTTTAACCATATAATTTTTACTCGCTGGACTTCAAATGCATCAGTTGCTTCACTAGGCTCATAATGTTCAAGGGCTAAAGCTTGATCAACGCGGTACGACTATTGCAAACGATTGGTGGTCCCGAAGTTTAAAATTGAGTCAAACATTCGCAATATTCGTAAACGAATCGTCAGTTAAGACCGTTTACATATGCGATTTTCCGCCCTGTCATTCTCATCACCTGTATGTTCAAACTCATATGGTTATTTTGCATAGCCGGTACTTTCTTTTATTTAAATTGTTGTAAATCACAATCAGTGTAATTGAAAAACGTGCGCAAACAAATTTATTTTCTTCTCGTGAAAGAGCAAAAGACAAACGGGAGCGAATCATGTAAGATGTCTGGTTGCCCGGACGATCGTTGGGTGATTACAAAAGCCAGGGTGACAATCGCAGAGCAGAAAATCGCAGGTGTAAGCGAGCCTTAAGGACGAATTGTGCTGTTAAGGTACAATTGTCAACGATTGTTCAAAGCATGGATTGCTTATGTCACGCATCGGATAGGTCGCAGCGAGTGCAGCGTTATGCAAATACAAATATTATTAATATTCAATTAGCATATTTTTGAATTGGGCGCACGAATTTGAACCCGTCGTAGCGCTGGCTACTGGGGCTTTTACGCCTGATAAAGTTGTAGTCCTAACTACCATGAAGCTTTGTTGTTTTAACTACCATTGCACGGGTTTAAATTCAGTATCAGGAAAATCTGGGATTAATGATTCACACAATGGACAGGTCTAATGCAACTGTGAATTTGTATTGAATTGAATTGCTAATGAGGATGAACGTTTTATATCAAGAATACCAAGAGACAAATTTAGATAATATTCGTCTAATTGATTTCACTATTTTCAAGTATTTGGTTTAGTCCACTGCATATGAATTGCTAACGCTTCCACCAAGCGACGTTTTTGGAGGTGTTCAAAACTCTCACAAGACGTGCTTTGTCACGTCTAAAAATTCTCGCGCTACGCACTAGAATCTTTTAACTTGATAAACCACTTTTGTTCGTGTTTTAAACACTACTTAAATAACTGAGCTTAAATTTTTTTTAATAAATCGGGAGATACCGAACGGATAGGTGTATTTGGTCAATAAAATTTAAGTTCGGCTGTTTAATGCAAGGGTACGGCTTGTCAATCGTTCGGATGTATCCACTGGACAGGTTATCCAGGCTTTCAACTATAAATCCCAGGTCATTGAGACTGTTTCAAATCTATTATTCTATTCAAGTCATTGGCTTCACTGATAATAAGTACAGTGACTTTCAGAATACACAGTAAATATCAGTTCTTTAAATTTCTCTAATTTTTCATCGTTCCAGTTTCCTCGTGGGGCTATGTCGTGTTTTACCACGTACATGATGGATTTCAAAAAATGTATGCCTTCTCGTGATTGGCGCTCGATGTGGGATATTAAGAACATTCAGGAGGTTAGTTTGTTCACATTATTAACGAGTAAAATCGTAAATACTCGAGTAAATACTAAAGTCTCCAGTGGTCGCTGAGGACCACCACGGTCAGGATGGAGTTAACCATTGTCTTCTGTGGTATAAGGGCTGAATAACAAAGTCCAGATCAATCCCCATGATTTTGATTTTGACTACTGTCCAGCTGGAGTGGTTTCACAGCGCAGTGTAAAAACCGGTCAGGGTTCAAACTGGTTTTATCTTGAGTAATAAAACTCCGCCGTTCGTGTTTATAACTCTAGTTTTAAATCGGCTAGATAGTTATTTTCTTCCGTGGCCCTGGTAGTGAGAGGTAAAGCATGTGGGTTCAAGGAAAACCACTTCTTTCGTAGCCAGTTTGGCTTTCAACTGCAATTGAAGTGTAGTTTTCCGGTGTAGTCTTTACAAAGCACTACTGTTTGTATTTTAAATATTCGAAAACCTCTGGAGGCTTTGTGAAAGCGCGGAAGGCCTACGAGCCTTGGAATACCCATAAATCCACCCAGCTGAGCTTTCAGGGACATGCGATCATGGACATGGAATTAGGGACACGTACTCATGTCATGGTATTGCATGGAATAAAACGATGAAAGTATGACTCCCGCTGGAAGGAAGTCAGGAAATATACTGAAAAATTATGCAATATTTGAATCCTGAAACTAGATGAAAGAACTCGGGAGTTACCCTTTAAATCTCCCTCAAGTACAATCCTGGAAGAAACTGGGGATCAAAAGTTTTATTAGATCATGATTTAAGCGGTTTTCTTTGTTATTCATAGGTGATTATTTCTTGGAGCTATTTGACATTTATTTGGAAACAACCAATAGAATTGAATAGATAATTAAAAATTCAAGGTATCTAACCTGATAATGACCTGCTTTTCCAGGGAACTATCTAGTTAGATAACTTGAACTTATTTGACTGTACTCATGAAATTTCCCAAATTATTCGTCGCAAATAAATACCAAACTCCCAACTTTTGGTCTGATCAAAACTGAAAAATGTAAGAATGAAAATAGAAAAAAAAAACCCAAAACTATCGACGCCATTCTCTGACATTTTAATAGCTGGAAGAAAGATAAAACAAAAGTTCTCATGTTTCAAGATTGCATTGGCGTCTTATATAGGTTCAAACGTAAATTTTGCCCGTGCTTGCGCTTCCGTTTTGAAAGCTCTGGTGAACCAAATTTTCTAACTTACTGGAATGATTTGTTCAGTAGTATCAAAAGAATGAAGGAGAGGTAACTATGTACATCTTACTTTTAGCTGTCTTTTGATAAGTCATACATGATGACATTTTGTTTTTATTTTAAGGGAGGGTTAGGAATAAAACATTTAATGGATCACCATAGTCACAAATATCTAAAAGAGAGATTATCAACGTATAACCTAGAATATAGTCAGCCCTTCAAAATGCACTGCAGTCGTTATCAGCCGCGTAAATGGGACCGGCATCGATGTGTATGGGTTCCTGAAAAGCTGGATCTACCTTTACCGAGTAAGTACTAGACAGTTTGGCAATGTCCCTGGTTATCTACGTCAATGATTTAATTTGCAAATGGTACTTCTTACCTTTCAATGAACATTGCAAGTAGGCCATCGACTCTAGTTGTTGTACAGAAAATTCAAAATGGTTTAAGGTTTAATTACTATTTATAAATATAGCCAAGCTATACAGTAGGAGTGCAATTTTTTTTAAAAAAGTACGTTTTTCGATGTTCTTGATGTATATGTATCGTCAGCACACAGGCTTGTGTGAAGTCAGTCTATTAGTTCACTGACTTATTTCAAATTGTATACCGGGATCGTTCTGATTGTTGATGTAAATCAAAGTTTGAATTTTCAGTTTGCAGTTGAGTCTTAGGAAATTTTTGCTGACCAAACTGTGGAATGCCATGGACTCAGAAAAACTCTGAGCTCTATCTGAGTTCTAGTGGCTCGACGGTTAGAGAGTCTGGCTAGCATTCAGAATGTTGCGGGTTCGAGTCCTGTCTGGAGCTCAGAGTTGTTCTGAGTCCATGGCGTTCCACAGTTTGATCAGCAAAAATTTCCTAAGATTTTAATAGTATCAAACTGCAAACTGAAAATTCAAACTAACATCTAACTGAAGATTACCGACATCTAACGGCTTGCAGTCCAGAAAGTAGTTGCCGACTGGCTCGTCCCAGGTTTAAATACCGAACGTAACCTTGCTCTGCCATCTGAGTTCTAGTGGTTCAATGGTTAGGGTGTCCGGGTAGCATCCAGAAGGTTGCGGATTCGAGTCCCGTCGAGTTCAGAGTTTTTCCGAGTCCATGGCGTTCCACAGTTTGATCAGCAAAAATTTCCTAAGACTGTAAATCAAAGTGTCGGAATATTAGAAATGACAACTCTTTCATATCTGTTTTCGTTCTTTGAGTTATCCTGCTGTTCATAATATGCAAATGAGCCAGAGGTATATGATTGTATGTTATATCGGGTAAGTAGGATGATGATAAATCTGAAATTACGTATTTCGTCAAAGCTTTTAATCCTTTAACTAGCAGATTTTCAAACCCGTTAACGCCCAATGTCAGATAGCAAAAGAACACAACAACAAAAGATCTAATGACAGAACCAAGCAAAACAAACATAGAACATGGAAAAGAAAAACTTTAGTCAGTAAGGTATTATATAGCAATCGTGTACATATCCACAATTGCCAGTTCAAGGGTTAACTGAATTTGTTAGACTTCTAGTGTACGTTCTCACAGCACAGTTTCATAGTTGCCAGCTCTGGAAGGCAATACATTCCATTTCAGGCTGTTTCTCGTTGATAAGGTTACTAGGAATGCTCTTATTTACTTTTAAAGCCTTGATTTCTTCAACACATCAGAATAACAGTATTTCGCTTTACAAACTAAGAGGTCTGGTTCCTAATCTGTGACCATGCCAGCAGTTTAATTCGAACAATTCTTGCAATTTAGTTCACTGTATCCAGCCGCAATGTTTTAAATAATTTTGAAGAAATACCTAATTCTAGATTTGTAACGATACCGCTTTTACTGATACATTACCATGTACCTCATTTGCATATTTTAAAAAACCATATAACTCAAGAAGGAAAATCGATACGATAGAGCCGTCAACGCCATTGACCAAAAGTTAACTCTTCCTGTTGTCCACTTGACGAGAGCGATGGCACGAACCAACGTTTCTTTCAATAAATTGGATACATTTATAATTTGTTCCAGCCATGCACCATAAAACAGAAAAAAGTTGCATGACAAAAAATAGTCCACTGGAGAACATCCTTAATAAGCAGGATAACTTCACACACATCCAACATCAACCCTTCTCCCTTTGACGAGGAAAATCCTCTGGCGTTAGCCAGAGTAAAATAATTTGGCGTTTTCTAGAGTAAAATAATAAAATGGTCGACTGCGGTCGACTTTGGCGGCGAAAGAAGTAATATCGATAACGTCAGACAAATTTCAGACAGGCCCAAGGACCGCGGAGCAATTATAGGATGGGGGCTAAAAGCATTTGCTGGGTGGCTGAAGGGTAAAAATGCTGAGCATTTCTTGGGAATTAGCAGGGCTAAAGCCCCCGTAGCCCCACGGCTCCGCGGTCCATGAGGTCTCACCTCAACAGATCAATTCACTTCCCTACTTGTCACTGATGACTTGTCTTGAAAACAAATGAGTTAGGACGGATATAATACCGTATTTCTATCATCAACCTAAGCCCTTACAATAACCTTAACCTTTATAAATAACGGGGAAAATTTCCAATGGGAAATGCGTGCGCGACTTCATGAACTGAACGAGAATTAGTGAAACGCATATCCTTGAAAGAACACCAACATAGTCAGGCTTTTTGTGAGAAAGATACGACTGATGATCTTAATGTACCAGAGAACAGTTGATGAGATCGACTTAAACAAACGTATGATACTCGTCGGTTCAGTTCAATCCGTTATTTTCACAAGTGTAGCGATATCATCTAAACCCGAAACTCATAAAAGATGCGTATTTTGCAATGAAACTTTCTGCTTACATTATTGTTTATGTAGAAGGAAACACCTTGCATGGAATGATACAACAAATGAAGGTATGTTAAGGATTAAGAAAAGCAGTTCAAAATATTTTACGTCATCCCTTCTGATTGTATAGAACATGACCAGGATTAATGATGTTAAAGCTACTCCGAGTGACGAACCATACCGGACAAGTAGAGAAAACCCTACTTGGCCCGGCAGGGATTCGAACCCGCGACC
>JBAHVQ010187873.1:0-15166 GCA_036872915.1 Nanipora kamurai | reverse complement strand
ATTATGCACAATTGACATTTGATTGTTGTTATTGAAATTAGGAACGCACTATTAAATATGAAACACGCGTTATTCATAACGGGTTTTCCCTTAATAAAGGGCAAATGCTGTATAAGTGACTTTCCATAGCTGCGTCTTTTGCTTTAACAAGTATACTCTCTAGCGCTTCATATTGATGCTCCTTTAATGCAAGATCCCGTTAGTTCAGTTTCTGTAAAGAATATTCTAGGACACCAAAAAAAATATCAATATTCTCGACCAATAAAGACGATATGTAGATAACGTTCTTGGCACAGAATGAAATATATGTAAAATGGAAATTCATAAAATGGAAATAAAATAACATCAAACTTGTACCCAGGGTCCTCGGTTTGTCTACGCATATGCTTTTTTGTAACCAGAACCACGTTTTTCTGTTTCCAGCGATGGATTATCCCCACTGACCTCTATATAGCGGATGAACCTCTGGAAAATGTCCTCAAAAGTCTGCCGTCTTTGTAGGTCGTAAGCCCTCCTCAACCGATCACATGCATGATGTGTTTCATGAAATGGAAAAGCGGCATGGGACCAAACTCGAGAGAAAAGCGAGTTTAGGAAGTTGATAGCGTTTTCAAAGGTAAAGTTTCCCATTGGAAGATAATTCTGAATGTTTTTATGTAGTATTGCTCGTCGGATGACTCACTAAGATGGCGCCGGTCAACTGCGGACACTTTTGAGAATACAAACCCGCAGTCCAGTTGTGTAGGAATAGAGGTCAGTGATTATCCCAGAGCTTCGCGTTCCTTGGCGCTTGGCGGAGTCCAAAAGGAACGCAGGCTGTGGGAACGAGATTGAGTTTCGCCCTATTTTATCCCCTCATTCTCCTGCTGCCACCATCATGTCCCGCTGCTCCCAGCCGCTTGCAGTTCCTTCCAAGCTCGACCAAAACGAAAATCGGTCGAGTTTCAACCAGCGTTGCCTGCGGAAGAGGCTACGCCAACACTACATATTCTCATACTTCCGCCCGTAATTACCCGTTAGTGCCAGTTCTCTGCGCGATATTGAATCAGGCAATTCTTAATATTTTTTGGACGCTTAATATCATGGAAATTAAGACCGCTTTGCTACTTTAAAAAAACCTGGATGACTTCTTAAAGGTCTCTTAAAAATAACATCAAATTTTAGGGCAAATCAGCTCAATGCCGTGTGAACTAAAACGGACTTTAACCACAAAAGGTTGCTTTACATCGTCGTTTCCTCTTCAGTTTTTGTAGGTGTTTACGTCAAAGTGAAATTGAAAGCTCAATACTGGCTCCGTCCACAGCTTCGCCGAGTGGTACCAAATTTGGGCAAAGCTATTTGTGTCAGTGTCGGATATCTAGCTTAACTTAATGCCAAAAACTATAAACTCAATTTTCGAGTTTCCAAAGTTTTTATAGCACGCTCAAGAAGTGAAACCTTTCTCAAAGTCAAAGACACGTCATAACCTAGGATCACGATGGTCGATCTGCCAAATTTGTATATAAATATTAACTCCCAGTAAAATATTCAAATGGGAATATAGAAATATTTAACATGACAGAACGTTTCGTTTATTAAATATTTCTATGTGTGGATGGCTTTTCTTCGAATAGGTTGCTGGCCATTAATATTTATTCTGAGATTGCTCTTCCTACCTTCCTAGCGAATGAATATCAGACCTGAACTATCGACAACTTGGATCTCTCTTGGTATCTTCCTCCGTAGTCACATATCACAACCGAAAGTTCACTTATCCATACGAAAGTACTCATTCTTGACAGCAACAGTTCTGGAAATGTTAGATGCCACTCAATTCAAAGCACACACAACAATTTGCA
Source organism: Nanipora kamurai (assembly GCA_036872915.1). Lineage (NCBI taxonomy): Eukaryota > Metazoa > Cnidaria > Anthozoa > Scleralcyonacea > Helioporidae > Nanipora > Nanipora kamurai. Next base: position 13,328 of record JBAHVQ010187873.1, on the reverse strand, counting down.
TTATTCTATTTACTGAATTCTGACTGCTAATTTTGACAAATTATTATTAGTGAAACCTGCTAGATCTTCAATGAAATGTTAAATGCAGCATATACGAAACCGCTTATAGAGCGAAAAACATCGGTTTGTTTTCGAACTGCTTGTTCTCCAAACACAGTTATTGTTGAGTAACAGCTTGTAAACTTGGCATATAAATGTGTTCCTGTTGAGTGGACGTGTATTTTCGCACGTCCACGATTCAGCCATTCAGGTATCTGTTTCCCAGTCTATTTCGAAAGTTGGAAAGGGGGTTCTCTATAAAATGCAGGCGCGGATTAAACTTTAAACAGTAGGCTAGAGAGTCATTCGTTGACGAGGAGGATTCGTTCTTACACCAGGAAAGTACATCTGACCGTGATAATGTCGTTATTGAAATTTATGAAAAAGAATATAGAGGTAAGAAAGATATTTCTACATCTATCCCAAACATTTTTAAGACTTCTTCGCGAACTCTTGCCAGGGAAAGTTCGAGGTCTGCCGGATACTTTCGTTTCTCTGCTTCCTGCTGTAATACGTCTGAAAGGCGTTTCCTTGTCTAGTTGTTTGAAACCCGGGCCAAAAATATATAACGAGTAGTTTTTCGACGTCATTACATGTGTAGTCAACGATTCTCAACGTCTTTCTTTCTCGATTGACTGCAATCCGATACTTATTTTTACGAGTATTATGTTTGTTTTTTTCGAGTGTAAGTATCATATCCATTATCTGCGTTAGACGGAAGTGCGGAACCACACGTCCAGACGTGCGTCAATGCACGAGTACCCAAGATGTTAAATATGTGCCGTCCACGAGCAACTCAAAGAAAAGAGATAAAGTTGAATCCTCCTACGCTTTTAATATTTCAGTCGTTAGGAGGGTTGAATTTAGAGTGAAAGTTTGATGTTAATCTTGAATGTACATTTAATGGACTGAGAAACAAAGTTTCTCAGTTTAGCCGATTAAGATTACGGAAAATTAAAAGCCCAACAATGAAAGAATAGAAACCAATAAGGAACTAGAAGTCAGCACGAAAAAGGGCAAATGATCTCATATTGTTCGGTAATTAGACTTAATGATAACTTAGTTATGCTCAATTTTCCAGTCGAGAATGCTTTTGTATTAGGGTTTCATTATCTCCAAATTCGCTCCGGTTCGAAATTAATTTCAAAGTGAGAACTATAAGACGGCGACGAACGACTGACGCGTGAAATTAATTATTTTACCCAGATTATGCACCTGTTCGTTCTGTGGTAACCACGGAGTAACGAACAGTAATTGTTAACTACTGCGAAAGTTAGTTTAACTGAGATCACAATCAGTTTGAAAAAGTGGGAAAAATAATTGATTTATGGTCTCTTTCCATCAAAAACCGCTAACATGAATTTCTAGCCAGGTTAAAAATTATGTTTACTTACAAAACGGACTGTCTCCACAAAAATATTGGCTCCCTGGTTGGTGAGTTACACGTTTCTTTCAAAATTATTCTGCAGATTATTACCCACAGAAAGGTCTGATCTTCTAAGACTGTCGGTAGTTTCTGAAAATCACATATTAATTAATGTGGTTTTGGCATGCCTTGGTGTTATCACTGTTATGTCCTGTGCGAAAAACTTATTAAATTTTGTACTTTCGAATTACCTTGCCTTTGCAGGAAGCTGCATATCAAACACAGCTCGATAAGGTTGTTATCTGTAATTAAGGTGTTTTTCTGCTGAAGAGTTACTTCGTTAGTGATAAACTATCAACTCGTGGTGCAACAGTTTAACTTGACTGAAGGCAACAATGCGAATCACCTGAAGTGGTCATAACATGTTGGCTTTAGTTAGGGGTCGTTTACATGAACCGAGTTCTCCCGCCTGGCCGGGAAATTTGAGAAGCCGAATAACGTGATTTAGTGTTTATATGGACAACATTTTTATTCCGGTAAGGCGAGATCCCTACATTGACTGTTGGGAGCTCGGTTTACTGAGTGATCCGTTCACATCATACAAACACACAACAGCATTACGTCATTCAACGAGTTGAGTTTCCCGGCCAGACTGGACAACTTGGTTCATGTAAACAGCACCCCCTATCGATAAATCCAACTTTCCATTATCTCAAACATTCCCAAACATATGACCGAAAGAGGACACAATTGCAGTTTGTAAAAATGTAGTGGCTACACTTAAGGACACAGCTCGTAAACCGAGCTGTAAAATCTGTAGGCCCTTAATATTTACATGTATTAACACTCACACTGCACACCTCAAGTAACCAAGCTACCTGAGGGTTTCTGTGTCGGTAAATGTATCAAATTTATTAGTGTAATATTACTACTAAACGTTTCAAATTTTTTGGACCTGTATATCGATTTACTAAAACTGAATATTTTCTGAATATGAAATCAGGGACTCCAGCAGTGTGACCTAAAAATCAAGGGAGGTATGAGGGCATACTTCCCCAGTTAAATTTTTAAAATAGTAGTTCTGAAATATGATATGCAATCACTAGAAACAAAACCCATGACAGAAAACATAAAAAATCTCCACGGTTTTGGATGCTTCTTTATTGCTGGTAGTTTTGAAAATGATTTTCAAAAAAAAAATCAATAGACCTTACCTCCCTACTCTGCCATCCTTGAAAATACTCCCATTTTTCGGGTGAATCAAGCCACCTTGTTCAAATTACCATATTAAAGTGCCAAAAAGTACAGGAAATAATGGCTTCAGTGAATCCAATTCTTCAATTGTGCATTTAAATGTGTCATTTCTTCAATTTTTAGTTGTAGCAGTTTTCAGCTGGGGGTACAGTGGGTGGACATGCCACTACTGTAGTTGACCGGATAAGCACCCACCTTCATGATGTTTTAATTTTCATCAAAAGAAGGGGGTGGGCGCTTACACGAGCAGTGGGCACTTATACGAGAAAAACGTACCTTACGTGAAAAAGCGATTTTATCTGTATAAAGTCACTCAGACTTTATACGAAAGCAAACAAAGGCATTCTAATACTCTTAAGATATTGAAACAAACAAAACTATATTACAAAATATGAATTTAAAAACATGCATTTATAGGGCATAAAAGTCTACAGATCATGTTCATCAAACCCATCAAAGTCTGAATCCGAGTCAACCAATATGTCCCCAAGTTCTCCACGTAGGTCCCCTTCATCTAACGCAAGAAAGTTGTCTGAAACTTGATCATCTTTGGTGCCGTCAAGATTGTTTGAGATGCCAGAAGAGAAGAAAGCATCAATAATTGTTCAATAAAAGATCGTAAGCAGGGTTCCACTCTCGAACTAGCTTATGATCAATACTGAACTCTCGTGCAGTTTTTGAAACATTGTGCCCATTTCTCCGATGCCATTCTACAAACATTAAAACATTCAAACTCTTATCCAGTTTGAGGATCAAAATATGCTAATTCTCATTGGTTAATAGGAGGCAGACCTCTGCAAAGACAGTGGTCAGTTGTACTGAGAGAATGTTTGAAAATAACCCGGAAAATTACGTTTTTGTTAAACAGGGGGGTGGGCACTTGCTCAAAGATGGGCGCTTAGCCGGTCAACTATGGTATAATAAAGCCTGTTTATGCATGCATGTCATGTAGAACTTAGCAAAGAAAATAAATTATTTTGCACTTGGTATAATTTTAAGGCTCCTTCCTATTAAAAATCACATACCAACAGGGGGGTAATCAAGGGTTGGGGAATGGGAACAATTATGGTACCACCCCATAGGTGAGATAAATTCTTTGTACCCACAAAATATTGCATATTTTTAACAGAAAATTTTTACAATATTTTGCAAAACAAGCTTGAAGAATGTTTCCAACAAATAATCCTGTATTTGGCCTGTTTTTCATCTCAAATGCAAACAATTACATTACAATGGTTTCTAAACAACAACCAAATTTTAAATGAATAAAAAACTTTTTATGTTTTGCTTTGACACAGGGCTTAGGCAGTTTTACTATCTTAAATTTTTGGCAGTTCCCAGACCCTTTTAGTTATTTTTAATTGCATATTAAAAAAATGAGTTGGCATTAGCCAGAGTAAAATACTAGGTGTGCTCTTGCCGCTTAATGAGTTAAAATAAATTGCAATAACAAAAATGTTGCAAGGAATACTTATTTGACAAATTATGGCTAAACATTCTGCCAAATTATGATTTATAAAATTGCTTTAACATTTAAACATTAGTGAAATCATGCTCTACAGTAGCTGGCATTAAGTGTAACATGTTTTCGCCCAGAGGAGGTTGAAGGCTAGTTGAAAAATGATACTTAGGTATGGGTTTGCTCCTAAATTCCCATGTCAATGCTTAAAAATGACAAAAATTTTTTATGGATATGAAAGATGTTTAACACCCTTTAAATGCAGTGAATATCTAAACCTATTAACTGAAGGAATCAAACAGGCTGTATTTACTTTGATAGTACTTCAGTGACAGTCATGTGCTGGAAACTTATCCTAAGTACAATGGTATGTATGCACTACAGTAGATGTAAATCAATGCATGGGACATGAAATCTGCAATATGTGTATTACTTCTTTGATGCAGTGTCATTTTATTTTTGTAGATTGTTCCAGTTCTAACATGTGTTGGATTTGGTTGCATGTTTGGTGTGGTAATGCTAACAAGAGCAGCAATTAAATATCCTGACGTAGTGTATGTTTCACAACAATTTTTTTTCTTGAAAAGAATCCTAGTACTTTCACAAGATCACTGTGAGTAGCATGGCATGCAGACATTACCCATTAGCAACACCTGTGTTTAACTCTTCAATTTGCAAAGTACAGTAAATGCTTGAGCAACCATGGGCAACCTGCAAGGTAATTGCACTTCTTTGCTTGACATGTAGTTATGACTCAAGCAGCACTCATGGTAACTCTCCATTTCCACAAAGTTGAAGCCCATGAACACATTGACTTTCCATTACTATTCAACAGACAAATGGAAAGCAATCAATTCAAGACAAAAATTGATTTTTCAATAAAATGTGACAATTTTTACCTGAATAGGTGTTGGATAAAGTTACCAATACAATCAAATTTATAACTGCCAAAACTCTAGAAATGGCAGATTTGTACTGGACACTGTCTGTAACTGGATGCTAATATCCAGGCTTAAGATATAATCTTTAGTTTCTTGAGCTCTAACTGTGCCAAACATTTTCTATTTAGGATTGACAAGAAGAACAATCCTACTCCATGGTTAAATGTTAAACCAAATCAGCAAGTCAAGGTAATAAACTATATAAATGTGTACAGCCTTCTGCCAAGGTCATAGTGTTCTGCTCATCTTGCAGGGTTAAAATTGGTAATTGCAAAATTTGTTTGCTTGATTGTACATCCATAACTCAAGTGTTTATTAATTTGATTAAAAACATGGTGTAATCAGTAATTTAAACTTAAATTCAAATTGGATTAGTCTACTCTGCTAAAAAACATTTGAAGCAACAAATTACATGTTTTGGTTGTTAGCTGTGGTCTCTGTCAATATCTGTGGATTAGCTGAGCACAGGTGTGTGTGGGGGGGGCAATTTCTTTTACTTTCCACTGTGGAGATGCAAGGAATATTTTATAACTCAAAGAATAACCAACAATAAGGGCATGCATTGAACCTATGTCATTCATGGACCCCTTCCTCAAGCTTTAGCTAACAGGATTTCCTTATTCTTACTGTCAAAAGAGTATATTGTATGTAGTGTCTGGATTTCAATTAGCTATGAGTTTGTAATTGTTATTTTCCTTATTAATGTAATTACTAAATAAGCCTGGAAAAAGTTTGGTCCCACAAATCACTCAGCATCTTTGTGTAAATTACATGACAGAGTGTTCTTTAGTTACACAAATTACCCAAGTTCAAGTTTTCTAGCATCTCAGGTGTGTTTCTTCAATGCAAACTCACCAGTTACAAGTTTGAATCAAATTTAGTAAAATTACCTTATTGTAATAGGTCTAAAAGGCCAATTTCCAAACTCCTATTTTTATCTCACACTGACCAACGGCAGGTGAACAAGTGATTAACCTTGGCCCACTTCCAACAGTCGTTGAACAGGATTCATTAATTCCTTTGCATTAAGGAAAAGCCTATTTTTATATGATGATGGTACAAAGAATTACACTTTTATTGTTTATAAGAAGGCTAAAAATCTTTAAAATGAAAATCTAAAATATCAGACAAATAAAATTATTGGGTGGCCAGTCCCCTGTGGCTCCCTCTTCCACTGCCTAATATTGACCCTACTATAATAACTTTCACTATAACTAATTATTCGTCACATTCTCTTTGCTATAGCTTTTTTCATATGCTGATTTTTCAAAGTTTAAAAGTGACAGACCAGACATTGACTGAGCCTTAGAAATGCATACTTACTTGTCACAGGAAGTATAAGAAGTAGTTGTTAGGTTATCAGCTAAGTTTGGAGACTTTGATATTAAAATTTATCAGCATTGAAAAAATACACCGAGTCTTGTGTGCAAGGCAATACTGCTGTCTGTGTACACTGAATCGGCGATTTTTAGTGCCACTAAAAGATCTGTGCACAAAGTTTCTAATCTGGTTGTTTTATTTAGGACGTGAACATTGTTTATAGTCTAATACACAAGTCCTGTTCACGTCCAATGAAAATGACGATAGAAAGTTAACAACGTGTAAACACTTTGTAAATTGTAATAACTATAAATAAATTAAAAGTTGTAAGAAAATTCTTCCTGTAAAATAAACAAATTTACAAAAAAACCCGAGGCCTTTTGATAGTATCATAATGTGCGCATGACAAATGGAATCATACTGCAGCCGTTGGAGATCGCGTGTTCGTTTCTGCTAACTACGGTATCGGCCATATTTTGTTTGCTTTCCGATCATTGTAGCTTTATATTCCTCGGTAAAACGGATTACTTCAACAATGTTCTCCGTGATAAGAAAAAATAAAGAGGTGAGTAGTTAATTCTGTTTCAATAGTATTGGAATCACATTTGTGGAATTGGAAGTTCGAGTTAATCGTCACATTTTGGCCAGTTGTGCCAATCTAACAAATATTTATGTGTGTGCATATCGATGTACAGTTTCCTGCCGGTTAAATACCATTGAATACTTTTACAAGTTACCTTAAACGTGCTTCAGACAGGTTTGATTTGTTGCGCTCAAAATAACAATTTTGATCCAGCGTAAAACAAAATCTCAACTTTTAACACCAACGCATCCGGTGATCCAGGTGAACATTAAGCATATCTAACCGTTAGTGCATGTAAAAAGCTAAAGGGATTTAAATTTGCCGAAACTGAAAACAGGAAAACCCTGACGTTTTGAAAAGGAGCACTCAAACGTTAAACATTCCTGAAATAGCTTCCCAAAACTGAGAAAAATATTACATGATGTAATGGAATTTTTTCTATATTTCATATTAATTTCTCAACCATTTAGGACGTATCTGATCTAATTTAATGCTAGTTGATCTCTTTTCTGGCAATTTACTTGAGGCAAGCCAACTATATTTATTTGCAAAATAGGTGGCAACTTCCATAAACTGTGATTGGCCAACTGCCATGTTTGCATGAGGCTGTATGCAAACACAGTTCTGGCATCACCATTATTTGCCATGATGTATTATCCCATCAGATGCCATCCTGACAGTAAGGATAATTTATGGTTTAATAACATTCACAAAGAATGCCATTTCCCTGTTTATTTTACTGATTTTATTCAAGTTATTTTATAAAAGAAATAGAAACTGTTTGGCCTTGTTTGTCTAGCTTGATACAGACACTGAAGAGTTTAGGAAAACTCTCAAACAATTGAGTAAGCCTTGCACAACAGCTTTCAATTTCTTGCAAATTCTGCTCATATTATATATAAGTGCACAATTCACCTAAAATTCTGCATATAACTACCTGCCCATTTGGGTTAATGGTAAGCTGGCACTTGGGGCCTTGCCTTGATAATTATTTTGAGAGAGGTATAATGGGACAAGCTTGGAGGTCATGATCAATTCATGACTAGATTTCTAGTGGTTACAATACGTAATTGGCAAGAATGTGTAACTACTGGTATTACCTTGACAGTGCAGTTATTACTGTTGCTGAACATGTCCAACAACTCTTGAACCCATTCACCCATTCCTGATGTGTGATGTTTATTCATGTTTAACAGTTTATGTTATCCTCTTTCTCATGTGTATGCTTTGTAGAAACAGCCATTGTGTTAATGTTTTCATAAGAAATAGAAACTGTTTTGCCGTGTTAAAATACCAAATTTGGTAGAAATAGAGATTTTGCTATACTTATTAATCACTGATGTGGTACCACCGCTACATTTTGTTTTGAAGTTAAAACATGGTTTTGAAAATGGACACTATCTTGACTAGAATCCAAATATTATGTTTCTGGGATTTGTTATAAAATAGTGTAAAATTAATGCTTAAAAATAAGTGGAATACCATAATTTGAAGATTATAAGCCACACTGTTATATAAGCTGCACTGTTACATAAGCCACGCTAGCATTTTTTTGACAATTTTTGAGAAAATTTCATAGATAAGCCGCACCAGATTATAAGCCGCATCATTATCGCTAAAGGAAACACCGCTAACTGATGATGCTATGTATTTTTAATATTACAACATTGAAAACTTCACTTCTATAATTTAACTCTTACAACAAACTTATTACACTAAGAGAGTCATAAAGTTACTAATTTACAGTGAGTCCTTTTCAACAAATCCACAACAATCTCAATCTTCCATATTGGAATGAAACAAAGAAGTAAGTTCACTTGGAATCGAATGCATGTATCACTGTACTCTTGTTCGTCACTACTGCTTTAAGTGCTTTCATCATGAGGCAATTCAAACCTTTCTGGCAAAATGTCCACCCTGTAGAGGCCACCTAAAATGCAAGATTTAGGTTCAGTTTCCCAGATGTCGACAGTCCAGCTGCTCTGCAATACATTCATTGGTCATCGCATTTTACCTGTCTTCACACAGGTCCACCCACTGCTTAACCAATCACAATTAGACTTGTTTTATCTCAACTGCTGGACAAAATAATACCATCTCACGTTTTAGAAAGTGAAACAAAAGAACTTTGCATGTGATGCTGAGTAAAAGGAAGAAAACTTTTTCAAATCCCAGTGAAATTTTGCATTTGTATATATATAAGCCACACCACATTATAAGCTGCACAATGTTAAATTTTTGAAAAAAGTTGTGGCTTATAATCCGTGAATTATGGTATCTTACAGAATGCTAAATTTTCGTATATATGAGAGTTTTGATAAAGGATTTGTCGAAGGATTTGTAACAAAGGCTTCATTCTAGAGAAGCTTACTAGGTGGATATTAACATCCAGTGACAGACATTGTCCAATGTAATAGTTTTGGCAGTTACAAATTTGATTGTGTCAGTCACCTTGTGTGGCACCTAGTTTGGTAAAAATCACTATAAATTTTTATTGAAAATCAATTGTTATTTACACCAAATCGATCACATATTGTTTGTGTACTGAGTCCTTATAGTGAGTGAATATGTGTTTACATTGACTTTAATTTGCCGAACTCGAGAGTTACCACAGGTGCTACTATGAGTTGCTTGCACAATCATAAGTCATGGATGACCACATGATGAGGGGTGAACAATTATTTTGGTTGTGTATGATCACTCAATTGTTTACTTAGTATTAATTACAAATTAGGCTCAGTAAATCCAGGATGAAAAAAGTCAAGCACAATGTTAAAATTGAGCACTTTAGTGAATGAATAAATCAAGATCTGTTAAAAAATCAGAGTGTCAAACCATCCCAATTACATTGGGATTATCCTGATTTTGATTGAATATTCTGATCTTGACCCTTATCTGGTTGGGATCAGAGAAATCCCAATATTATTTAGAAGTCTGTACTCACAAACAACAAGCACATAGAAGATATTTTTATCCACTTTATTAAATTTATTTAAATTGGTTTTATGGGTTTGGAGGCTGGTACATTTTGTTTCACAATAGGTACAAATTAATTGATGCTGGTCATTGTGACAGGAAGGGTAAAAACTTAAATCCAGGCCCTTGTTGAGGGCAAGCAGCATGGATGCTTTGTTACACAAGGCATATCTGAAGTGTACACAGGACCTTGATGAATGAAGAGACATCATAACAACGAAAGGCTCATACTTCAAGTTTTATGAAAACTCAGAAAAGTTGTGAGTTCCCCAATGGGAATTGAACCCACGTCTCCCGATTGCTGGTACAGTTGTCTTACCACTAGACCATGAGGGCTCGACAACAAATCTGAGATAATTTGGGACCTGGGTCCTTGTTTTACTTGCTGCTTTCATAGTTGAAAGCTGAGACATGCCTGTAATGTCATCTACAAACGAGCAAACTCAATCTACAGAGCGTAGAGAGTGTAGGTGTTTGCAAGCTTATATCCAAGCTTATATTCAAGCTTGCAAACACCTACACTCTCTATGCTCTGTAGATTGAGTTTGCTCGTATGAAGAGACATCATGTCCTACAGTGACTGGTATGGTGCAATGGTATCTGCTGTACCTCAGTTCTACTTTTAACACCTTACACTTCAGCTTGAACTTTTGTTATTAGCACTTGTAAAGTAACTGCAAGAAGCTGACTTTACTTTCTATCTTGATACATTGTCCAACTATAGTTCCACGATTTTATACATTTAACCAATTATGCAAGTTGGCTACACCTGTTCATCTGTGAAGCATGCTCTTCAGGGAAAGATTCCAGTTGTCCACGTGCAGTTCAAAGATTCTAAAAAGCAAGGGCAAGCTTAGAAAATGACAGAACGAAAAATCTTGTGACATTTTGTACTAGGGCTTTCTGGAGTAAGATTTTAGGAATATATATTTATTATCTTGCACCTATTTCCCCAACATCTGACTAGTTTCTGGCAACTAGTTGAACTAGTCAGAATCCACCCCTGAATTTTCCTTTTTACAGGACATGTATATCCTATGACATTTTCAAAACAATCTGTTTTGCCCAAGTAAGATTTTGCCTAGCCTGTATGACACATCATTGACATCTCCACTGAATGATCCATTCAGAAACCTTGCTTTTACTGAATATTACTTGGAGCAATTATCCCATATATTTTATTTGTCATGTTTATCATCAACCATGATTTTATAATATTGTGATTTGCATATGACATTAATATTACTGGTCAAACTTTAGGATCAAATGCTAGTACAAATGTTATGGCCTGACCTTTTTTCATGCTGCATGGAAAACAACCCTGTTTTTTTGAAAGTACTCTTAGCCCTTTAATGGTCTAGAAAATACTAAAAACCAACCAAGGAAGAATTCTGCCACACCTTTTGGGCTTTCATCAGTTTCAAATGGCCTTTCTGGTTTAAATTTTCCATAGATTAAAAAAAAAATGTTTGTTTTAAGTCAAAACTTGTACTGGAAGTGGGCGAAAAGGCAAAAGTTGAAGAGGGGCACTGGTGTCCTATATACAGGACATTGAAATGAGGTTTTAAGAGTTAATATGATAAAAAAGATCCATTTAAACCTCTTTCACATCTCACTTTGTTCGTGAGAAATTGAAATTCGTTTGATATTAAAATGAGATTTTCTACAATGTCACATCGTTGAAACAACATACAGTAGTTTCACTATATCTCTGAAATTGCTGCACACTCATGGTGCTACACATGGCTAGACCAAATCTTTAAATAGCGAACAAATCTAAATATCTGGAGAATAAGGAGAGGTACTGTATGAAAGAGTTGTGAACTGAATTCTTTCTCACTTAAAAACTTCTTTTAAATAATGGAAACTTAATTTTGGAGTCATATGCCCTTTAACCCTTTCCTATCTAGACATACTTTAGTTAGCAAAATTGTCTGGCATTCAATATAGTAAATTGATTTAAGACTTATCCAGTAAGAAAAGAACCTGATGGTTTTATTTTATGTTTTAGGGGATAGCTTTTAACCCATAAACGACCAGGCGTATTCCTTTGACCAGCAAAATTGTCTGGCATTAACCAGAGTAAAATACTAAAGAGTGTCCTTACCCCTTTAATTGGTTATTTTCCCCACTGCTGAATAAAATTGTCTTCCAGTACGAACGGTAAAAGTTTAGAGGTTAGGTTAGCCTGGTGGTCTGTATCTATAATCATTACATGCTATGTTACCATGATCATAAATATCGCATTAATATCAAACCAAGACGTAGAAACTGCAGTGCATATCACATCCTGATAGATATTATGTTCAATTTCATTTTCATTTCATTTTAGCTCTATCCAGTTACAGCTTGTGTTGTATTTGGATGTGTACTTGGTGCGGCGTATTTACTGAGAATGGCCGTCAAACATCCTGATGCAGCGTATGTAGACAAACGTTTTTGTTAGTGGCGTGTAAAGTTACGACACGCTTATAATTTTTCCTTTGTATTTTCCTCGTGAATTATTAATAAGTTTTTGATATCTCGGAAGATAGGGAATATGGATATGTACTATAACTAAAGTGTGTTCGTTGCTACTCGGGAGTTTCCCGCTTGTGGACGATCTTCAGACAACTAAAAGAAAATTCGAGGCGACTTTTCTTTTTATAAGGTAGGTCACGTCATGCCTGTGATATGAAAGTTGACGTCATATCGGGGCGGAGTTTAACTTTGCGTAGGTGGTGTCGGTTCCAGTAGCGGCATTTTGAAGAGATTTTGATTTTTTTCTTTAGGAGCTCCTCACTATCGGCTTTCATAATACACATTTTTTCTTCGAGGCACAGAGTACATCGTTTATCTCCACTCTTGTAGGACCTTGCGCGCTTCAAAGTTGGCTATTCCACTGAATATTCATGTTTTTCCATCTTCAGTTTCCAAATGTAGCTTGATAGAGCCGTTTCCTTCGAATATCTTATATCACGGAATGATTTCGTATAGTTGTTGTAGCGAGCTTTAAAAGCGTTTGCACGCATGCTAATGTATTTTTTTGTTTTCGTATCATCGCTTGTACTAATGTCGGCCTGACAAATTAAGTTCGTGGTGAGGCAGTTTCCTTGTAGAGGGCAGCTATCCTTGGTTCGGCAATTGCAGTTGGTTTCTTCAGAGTTGGTATTGTGGTAATTTAGTTTTGAACAGATGCGGGCGTTGTGCTTGTTAATAATGCTTCTCATGTTGTCCATGCAGCTGTAGCTAACTTTAATCGTCATGTTTCTGTTAAATATTTTACTTAACTTGTTGGAAGCCGGGAAGTGTCTATCAGTAAGGTTGAGAAATCTTCTGTCTACGTTTGTTTTTACGTTTCTGCTAAAAGGAGGGTTAAACCAAATTATATTTCTGGACCTTTTTCTTTTC
>JBAHVQ010187862.1:0-15167 GCA_036872915.1 Nanipora kamurai | reverse complement strand
AATACGACAAAGAAACCATTCTGGAATAAAAAATTGATAATCTAGCTGTCGAGGAATGTAAAATCTGAGAAAAATTGGGCAAACCTTTTATCAAAATAAAAGGAGCTATGATAATTTTCATTAAGAAAAATTTGTGGCGAACAAAAAAAATACATGCGGATTGTAACTAGAAATGAATAAAAGAAACAACGATAGTAAATGCATTTATTAGCATTTCTCATTCCTGATGATGACAAGATAGTCGAAACGTAGAGAATTAAAAATAATGAGAACATACCATAAAAAATTCGGGCGATCAGTGCCAAAGTAGACCTGGACATCTTAAAAAAAGACAGTGCTCCACACCCAAAATGGAATAAACCTAACATACCCCCTTCTCCCTCCTCAATATTGTCTCCTAACAAGGAATATATATAATCAGTCTCAGAGCAAAAATCACATAAAAATCATGTTTGTTGACCACATAACGCTGAAAAGAAGTATTGAAGAGGCAGAAAGGTTTTGGTTTGAGTGCCCTATTAATAGACCTCTTTAGCTTTGATGTTAGTTTACCCATTTCAAATGATGTGATATTACTTAAGTGGATTGTTTCTATGAAATTTAATGATATTCAGATGAGCAAGAAAGCATAATGATTAGAATGTTCAAGAATCAAAACATCACGTCCTCTGAAATGGGCAATTCACCCAGATAGCTTAAGCGATCAATTATGACTATGATTGCAGATCATTCTACAGCGAACCGAATCACACTTGGTCCGTCTGATAATGATTTTGTAATAAAATTCAAATATTACCTATTCACTTTTGTCTCGTCTTATATAACTCGGACCTCGAGTAGAAAATATGACATAATTTTTCGGAATATGATTGACGTTTTGTAGATCATTGATTTATCACAGTTTTTCATCTCATTGTTGTACAATAAGATGAGAAACCAGGGGCATAACCAAGGGACGACAGGATACCTTCTGGACAAAGGTGGAATGCTGGGTAAGCAGTGTTGAATCCTATGAATGCCTGCAAGAGAGCGTATCATACCCGTGTTGTCAGAATTACAGATTTTCAGTTATCGAACATTTATAGTAAAATTTGGAGCAAAGTGTCTCTTAAAGTAAGTGCAACCGCATTGGAACGCTCCAAAATGCTAAGATTTTGATCCCTCTATTGGAGTTGTCCTACAACACCACTGGCTACACGTGTCAATGATTGAGGAGAACGATTCAGTGCAGAAGATGATAATTGTAGTTTAAGTTTAATAAAATTTTCAGTTCATAATTTAGGATAAATAAAACACAAATACGTGAATAATGGCAAGACAGTTGACTAAATTAACTTAATTCCCATTTAAAAACTGTTCTCGAAAAGTGTAGCAAGGGTAAAAGTAAATAAAAAGAAGTCTGGCTAATTACTCCGAAATACACTTACATAATCTGGATTAACCTACATCTATCAAATACGTTATTCAAAAACTCAAACAACATATAAGAATTTGACTCAACTCTTGCCATTTTGATTTAGAAAACAGTGTATTTTTTCATTAATAACACTTATATTTTCGTGTCTGATTCGTTCTACCTACGTCGTCAGTATACAGATAAATAACATACAAAGCCTGTTGTTCAACTACTCAAAAAAGTTAACTTTATAATTAAAAAGTTAAATATATACCGGTATCCAAATGTCGAACAAAAAAAATGGATTTTTTTATATCACAGTTATTTAATAGTGATTCAGAATATTCATTTAACATGTTTTCCTTTCAGGAGGACTGCAAGGATCCTTTCTTGGAGGACCCATGTTTACAGACCTTTTTTCCCCTTACCATAACTTCATGTAGTGCATAGAATTCTACAAGGGAATACCCTATCAGGACAAGAGGGGTTAAGATCCAGTGAAGAGCATTCCTGATAAAACTTATGCGTTCTTTGATGTCCATGAGGCGAGGTCCGACGACATCAAGAACGAACATGACTAGGAAACAGAACTGTTGTAGACCAGCAAGGCCATACATGGTGTATATGATGTAGCTGGGGATGTCTTTTATCAGAAGAGACATAGACACTGCTGCAGAAAGACCAAACAGTCCCCCTGAGCATAAGAGGATGCCGTAGTATGTCAAGAAGCACAATCCCCAGGAGAAAGCAGGAAGAAATGGCATTCTAACAGCCTTGATAACGTAGTAGTGAAAGACTTCTCCAGCTCCAATAGTCCAGCGACGTGCCTGACGAGCCCACTCCGATAATTCTATTTCAATGGTTTCTCCTGAAGTCGGACCACTTATTACTGGGACTGGAACGAGAGGAATACGCAGGCGTTTCCCAGTAACACCCATCCATCTTATTAAACAGATAATATCATCCATCTGATATGCTGGGTGCACGTAGTTACCCTGGATACAAAGTTTGAGTGAAAAGGAAAAAATACTCATTGTGTTGATATTGAACGGGATCAATGCTCCCATCATTAATGTGCTTCTCAGAATACCAGTAACACGAGTAACAAAAGAAGCTCCATCTAATCCCCAGTTGTATAAAAGAGGAGCTTGGAATACAACATTATGAGGAGTCTTTTCTTTCAGATATTTAGATGTTAAGGCCTCAATGTATTTAGGGTGGAATTTTGAATCTGCATCGCAAGTGGTGACAATGATTTTAGTTGGGTCGAAAAAGTCTCCCAATTCCTTTTGGAGTATTCTGGTAGCTTCCCTCAGACCATGATTGCAATTTGAGCATTTACCAGGAATTTCATTTTCCAGACCGGAAGGGTGAATGGTAAAAAGTAGTGTTTCAAAAGAATCAGAGAAAATGCTTTTGAGTTCTTGAATTTTCGTTTGAACATCTGGAGTTTTCTGTTCGAATGATATCACCATGGTAATCCTTGCAGCCTCAGTCTGGTCAGCCAATGACTGCACACTTCTCGCGATTAGTGATACTGGTTCTTTGTAGCAGCTGATTGCCACCAGATGGCGAATATCTGTGTACTGCGGATAGTCTGCTTTGAAATCGTAGTGTCTACACCTGAATAAGGAAAATGAATAAGAAAATATTGAAAATTTCCGTCTTTCTGCTTGCACTTTGTTTAGAAATATAATTTTAACAAAGTATTTAAACAGTGTCATTGCTTGTTGGTTTGTCAGCATTATGTCGTTTAAAAAAGTATGTTAAACAAACATTTTTCAGAATTGAGCTTCGTTTTCATGACAAGCCGAAACCAAACTGTTTCTCGACGAACATTCGTAGGTGACACTGTCTGTTGTAACAGTACGCTTCGAATAGCAACGTGTTCCAATAATACCAGGAAAAAGTCGGCGTGAAATGATAGTTGTCAGGGTGTTACCAGTTGTAAACTTGACCCCATGATTGAGGTTTTCAAGTTTCCGACTTAGTTGCAAGGCAAAGCCTTATAAATCAAAAGTCAGAAATTTTGATTTGTCTTGAAAAACAAAATAACTGCCGATTCACGATTCGAATAGATTAAACTTGTCATTTTAGCTTTTACATAAATTGGGAAAGTGAGTAAAGGCCTTTTGATTACCAATTCGGTTGCTTGAATAAAAGTACCGGTACAAAACATAGGATTGTTACCTATAGAGAGTGATCATTGTCTTGCTAGCTAATCCAACAATAACAACCCACATCAGTACAAAGACGGTTTGAAGACTTGGAATCAGATATAGAGCCACTCTGGTGTCAACGTATGGAAGCCACAATGGTAGAGGCACAATAAGCCATACCAGCACATTAAACAGTAGATTCCAGCGGAATCTTTGTTTGCCTGCTTTCATTGGTTTGTGTTCTACCACAGACAAGGACTTATGGATATTTTCTTTCTGGCCCTGTTGTACGTTCTTCCCAGCAAGTCCTGTATCAACCACCACTGACGTAGGCCCACAATTGTTATAGGTCAAAGGAGAAGCATTTGTTTTTACGTCTTCGATGATGTTGACGGTTTTCTTGATCTGTGGTTGGCTCGAATCCTTGGATTGACTTTGGCAAAGATGTTCCGTTTGTTGGAACTGGTTGCCTTCTTGATGTTTTGGTCTGACGTCTGGATCTGAAGCAAATGTGCAGCTGTCATTGCTATCTATAGAATATATATAGCACTGCCATCAATATTTTGTAGAATAAACAGATCGCATAGACGATCTGTACTCATAAAATGCATTTCACGCTCTTCTGTAATGCTTTTAATAATTAACCTAACTGAAGCGAAACAATGAGGATCCTTTATTTCTGATCTGGGTTTTGTTATGTAAAGCATACTGTAAGTAAGAATTTGTGTTATCGGCAACCGTGATATTTGATCGACTTTAGAGACCTTAGGATACTCCGGTTATACCGCCATTTTGTCTCTTGATTTTTGATTCTTTACTCGTAGTTTCCACGCGTTTTCCCAGAGTATATCCTCACGGTCTAATCGCAGGAAGGCTAGTGATCAAAAAGTTCCTGAGAAGGAACAGCAAAACGTATAAGTGTTTGTATCAAT
The DNA here is from genome assembly GCA_036872915.1 of Nanipora kamurai. Classification (NCBI taxonomy): domain Eukaryota; kingdom Metazoa; phylum Cnidaria; class Anthozoa; order Scleralcyonacea; family Helioporidae; genus Nanipora; species Nanipora kamurai. The sequence goes on along the minus strand of JBAHVQ010187862.1, from coordinate 10,680 downwards.
TTTAAAATGCATTTATTCATAATCTAATGTTTTTAAACATGTTTTGATAAAAAACCCCGGTTTTTCGGTAGCTTTAAAATGGAAAAATATTGTCTAAATCTTTGACTAGTTGTTTTGATGAAGCGCCAAGTCATTATTTTTCAGACTTTTTACTTCAATTTAAGAATTGCAGTCATCATTACATGAGATTTTTACGAGGTCTTGAGTTGTTTAAATTGTGCCCTTAAAATTGTTTTGAATTAAAAGTGGCACAATCTACTACTCTAAATAACACAGCGATACTAGCCTAGCTTGATCAGCCGCCATCTTCGTTCTTGGTTTTCCTCACGAAAATCTTAAGCTACAAATCGTACCCGCATTTACGGGTACAGATCTGTGAATATTCACCTCACCTGCAAATTGGAACCAGGGTATCTAAAGGTCTCTCATATTCATTCTCAGTTACGTATACTGGGTCAAATATACATTCGAACAAGAGCTCCACGCACTGAATCTCAATTAAAGTAAGACTTTCTTGCTGATTCTTGGTATAAAACTAGCATTTTACGATTCATATATTCATTTTCGAGCCGTTAACTGGAATTTAAAAGGTTGGAAGAATGACGATCGAAAACCGAAACCATCAAAAATGTCACACAGTAGGACCACTGTTGTTCAATGCTCCACACGAATTTGTATGACCAGAATGTAGAAAATATCTTTGCATTTTGTTAGACAGAACCTGAAGTGGATTAAGTCACACTCTTTGGCTTTTATACTTGATTTCCAGTGATCGAAATAAAGCACTCTACTTCTTTTATTGAACATTCGATTACATTTTCTTTTCCGCGCGTTCCCAACCAATGAACTATTGTTACTGCTGTATCCCGCGTACTATTACAAAACCTAAATCTTACTCACCTTGTAATGTGGCCTTCAATGCCTCGATGGTATTCCTACATGGGGGTTCAAATGTAGATTTTCCTGTTGATGATGTTGGGTTTAAATATTCGGACCCTTCTATGGACTCGAAGCCATCCTCGTCTGCAGAACTGTTTTTCTTCAGTTCACCGGGAGAACGAGATTTCAAGTCAGAAGAAGAATCTGGAAAAACTTCATCGCTAAGCCCTCTTAGCAGAAAGGGAATGGTTCTTGTATCGTTGTTATCAGGTTGATTGTCACTTGTCACTTGTGTACCTGGAGTAATATAATGATAATTTTTGGATTTTATATATGTTAATAAGCTCTCAATATAATTAATATATATTTCAAATGGCATTACTCGATGGTCATAGCCCAAACAATATTTACTACTCCAGGAAATTCGTGCTGAATTGCATTATTTCGGTTCTCAATTACCCCTTTTTCTGTACTGTTTTACCTTACAATTGTATTGCTCTCAACGATTTGGAATTGAGAAATTTATCCATGCGTATTTTCAATGCCTCACTGACTTAGTCTCAACGTTGTCATGATATAACATTGTCTGACCTGGATCACAGTAACATATTAGAACTCACAAAATTCATCAGTGCATGAAATTAAATTGAATATAAAAGCTATATAAAGGTACAAAAGTTAGTTATTAACAGCTACTTAATAAACAAATACCAAACGTCATAAATGTCCATGCACTGACAAATAACCTAACCAGTTGAGCAAGTAAATGAAACTTCGATCCGTTCGAGTAAACAGTAGCAAACGAAGTGCTGATGAAGAGTAATGAAGTAAAGATGAAAATATAAAGCAACGCACATATAAATGCCATCACTATAGTGAATAGAAGCTGATGCAGAGCTCCAACAATTCTCCATTCTGACTGTATGTGATCAGTAATTATACTTTTTATTCCATTCAATGGAATGTTTACTAGAAGGGGCCCAAGCTTCATTTCCTTGCTTATTTCCAAGTTATTAGTCAGTGTACGGTCATTCATGATGTTTATTATTTGTTTAATAAGTTGCAGTTAACAATTAACTTTCATACCTTTATCTAGTTTTTATATTCAATTTAATTTCATAGTAAGTTCTCAATAGTAGTATCTCCATTTAATTTTAAAAAGATGACATATGAGGTTACTATACTTCTGAGAGAATGCTGCACGACTAAGCTCAATCAAAGCAGCAGTACATACCTGATACAGGAAAGGTAGGTCCTCTAGTCATGTTCTTTAATAATTTCTTATGGGACTTGTTTGGTTGAGTAGACTTGCTTAGATTCTATTGAAATGAATAATAGCAAGTTGGCATGCAATTTTTTTCAATTGCAGAGTACAATGGATTGTATAATAGCATAACTTAGACATTAGTATGTAAATTTTCGAGTGATTTTAGCTTGTGTTTTTCACCACTCCATAAAAAAGAGAAAAACTGTACATTCGCAGTGTGAACTTAGGTACCGGTCCAAAGTTAAGAGGTTGATACAGTTTATTTACCAAGTTTTGAACAAATTTACTGACGAAAACATACAAAATTGAATTTAGTATTTGTCTATGGGGTAGATGATGTTGTCGTCATAGAATCCCACCCAACAACATTACTGTTTCCTTAGGAGAGTCCTTAGATAAAATTTCCTGAACAATACATCCTATTTGTGTTTAGCATAGATCGGAGGTACTACTTTCCAGTTTGCAGCTGTGTCATGAGTTTTCTCGTCGAGCTGTGCCTAGTTTCTTTAAAGCATTTCAGTTTAAGCTTAGTTTTTATTTTCGACGTAAAATTGACTTTAGCTAATAGGAGAATTCTAAATATAAACAAGAAACGCAACTTTATACAGCAAGTGCCAAGACAACTCTGAAAATGAAAGCGTCAATAACAAAGATGCAACGTTTTTTTCTACAATATTCGTACTTTGATGCTGCGCTATCCAGACTCCTTACAAATGGTCGACGACTACCTTAATTTGTCTAGATGCTTAGACAGATCTCATACAGATACTTATTCAGAGAAATTTCTCATCACTGACTGACCGTCGATGTCTGTCTTTTCTTTGGTCCTAATCAACTTCAATCTTTCTGCTCTTTGGCTTTGCTCTCCAAATACGGACTCCTCTCACTGCTATTCTCTCTCATCACCGTGAAATGGAAATATTGGCACTGCGCCACTTTTTCTTCTGTAATTCTTAGCTTGTAATAATATCCCACTTTGATTGTTAATTATTCATAGTTTATGTCAACATTGTAACTGGATATCTAGGCTTTCTGCACTTATGTAATTATTATTATTCTCTGAAGATATTGTGTTAACAACGAAACGCTAGAACCTTTAATAAATATGATTTTATTTGTGTTTATTGTGATGTCTTTTGTCAAAATATTATACTGAACAGTGTTATTTATACCAAGATATCTGCATCTACATCTATATCTGTATCTGACGACTAGAGGACGCTTGTGAAACTCATTCTTTCAGAAACACGATTTCTGAGCCCTAGACGGGAATTGAACCCGCAACTTTCAGATGACCAGTAAGACGTTTTAACCATGGAGCTACCACGACTCAGATGGTGAGCTACGGTGCAGGTTTGTCATATGTACGGCCTAAGCGGAAGTCACGATATGATAATAATGATGGAATCCGCTTAGGCAGTACACATGACAAACCTGCGCCCTAACTCACCATCTGAGTCGTGGTAGCTCAATGGTTAGAGTGTCTCACCGGTCATCAGAAGGTTGCTGGTTCGATTCCCGTTTAGGGCTCAGAAATCGTTTTTCTGAGAGAACGAGCTTGACGAACGTCCTCTGGTCGTATGATATTTACCAAGCTCCCACATGAACAAACTTTCTGTTCAGCATTAAGTGCATCTATATTTATATCTATATTGCTATATACATATATATCGTTAAAAAACCCCCAAACCTTTCCCAAGTTCACAAAAAATATAACACAAAACAATATAATATCTTCAAAAAATCAACTTTATTATAATCTTAACATTTCGGGGTTCAGCCCCTTTATCAAAAGTTATAAACAAGAAAAATTGGTCTCTATTTATAGAAGATCAAGTCTCAATTATTGAAAAAATGTCTCTCAAATTATTTGTATATACACATGGCATACTCACATCTGAGATATATAGATCCGTTACGGTTACGATTTTCCTTTGTGTTTCTTCGTGAGTTATATAATGAGTTTTAGAAATATATAGGTATGTACGTATACTATATTATTTAATTAATCTTTATACTTTATATAATCATGTTAAGTGACCGTAAATCACCCCAAAAAAGACACACCTTAGGTATGTAAAATTAATACAGGCTACATATCATTATACAGGTATCCTCGCCAGCACGCATACCGAAGATCACGCTACGGTAAAGCATCCAAAACAATAAGCCACTTGTAGAAATTGTTAATGAAAGTTACCAGATCCGCGATTTTTTTCGATGCAAATTTGTTATCATGAATTGTAAAACTATGTTTAAGTACCTTTACAGCGACAACTGGCTTTGCTAAAATAATCTTTAGCATGGCTGCAGTTCAAAAATCAGATCTTGATATTTATTTTAACCAAGAGTAAATGATCATTATGTGATTTTACTTGATTAATGTCGTTTCATAAAGTGTGTTCATTTGAAATCATTCACTTAAAAGGTCAGAGTGATGGGACGAAAGTTAAGGAAGTTTTACATATGGCATTGGTTTTACAAGTTGTAACACAGTTAATACGAATTAATTTTTGTGTTTTGAACGCAATAATAAAATATCAAGCAAAGTGAACCAGGAATTATTCAAGTTACGGTTCACTTACCGGTTTGGTGAATCAGCACGCTCCTTCCCACGTGCAAAAGATATTACGTAATGTGACAACATAACATTTGGCTTTTTGGTTACAGTTCAAGTGATAACAGAAGGTTTTATCGGCTCTGTAACATACACAGTCGAAATCTAAATCGGCTTAAAGTATTAATTAATTTTCGTCATAATTCGGTTAACTGTGGCATCGTTACTAAGATGACTTAAATTGTATTCAAGGGAAGTTCATGGGGTGACCAATAAATTTGAGTTTTCAGTTGTTTTTTAATTAAATTAAATTAAGCCATATTCAAAGTAAGGTAAGTATAGCGTATTTCTTATTTTTTTTCGAGTTGAGTATTGAATGATCCTGGAGGTGGAATTATCTCAATTAACCCAAAGTACAGCTGTTCTCTGGATTCTGGTTATCAAGAAGACTTAGTCAGAGGAACGGAGTGCATGTACATTTTAATTAACGTATAAGAATAGCTCTTTTTAGGGATATGAAGTCCAGAAATACCTAAACAATACTGCCTAACATCGATTATGATGCACACATTAAAAAAGCAGTTACTAAGTGATGATTTTCTCTATGACGACGATTAAAGTAAGGGTGCGTTTGATTGACCCTATTCCATAATAAAAATACTTGGAATAAAGCAGACTATCCATTCGATTGAACTACTATTATAATTCCAGGGTATTCAAAACAGCTATTCTGGAATACTTCAGTACATTCTTATTCCGGAATTGGCTCAATCAAACGCACCCTAAGTATAGTAAACAAAAATTCAGCTCTTTACTGTAGGTAAAAATAGTTTAAAAAGCATGTTTAGGTGAAAATAGAAAGCTAAAACTGCATCTTTTATACGATCTTTTCCGTTTTTTGCTCGGTATTTCTTCCTTTAGGAATGATCAATTGCAATTTTTGCGTTCGATCTAGTTAAAACTTTCCGCTTACAAGCTAAATTAATTATAACTGTCTAAGATTGTGTGTTCGTGATCCGTTGCGTTACATGAACAAACCCAGAAAAGATTTTACAAGGAATGGACAACCATTTAAATGAGGTGTACAACTTGGCGATACTTTGACGTAAATCAATCATACCATTGCGACAATTGCTCGTAAATTGATAGAATCTATGGTGAAATTAGTGTTCTTTTGAGCCCCGCAGAATCTTAAAATTTTAAACTCGATTGTTCATGACACAGTTCGACGAAATTATTGAAAAGTTCAAGCATCAACCTCAGAAGATTCTGATTGGGAAACTGATATAAGGCTCGGTTGAAACGCTGAAGCATGAAGTTGTTGCTAGCCTGAAGATGTTAGGCTATTGATGGCTTTTCTAAAGGAGAATTCCATGAAAGACGGACGCCTAAAGGAATCAGGAGATGGCTGGAGATGTAGCTGAGCTAGTGAGCTGCTTAAACACAGTAATCATCACTTCACAAAAATACGAAATATGTTCAAGGTTTCGGTTACTCGTGGTTTCGGTTACCCGTGGTTTCGGTTGATGAACACTGCATTAATTTAACAGAGAATACCGTAAGTCAGACTGACAAGAAGAGTTCAAGTTCATTTATACAAAAAACAATTCCTTCATCATAACCTGGTCTAAAATATATTACATCATCATCAGACGAAAAATCCGGTTTCTTCGATTCTATAAAGTCGTTAGGATATCCGGATATCAGTTTCTGCCAGGGTAAATAACCATTTTCCGTTTGGTATATGTCGGCAGGACACCGCCCTTAAAAGTTCTTCCTATGACTACAAGTTTTCTTTTTCTGTTGACCTTCAATGTGGCTGAATCTTAAGTTTTGAAAGCTAGGGCCGAGAAATAAGTCAATGTGAATTGAACAAGTTGAAACATTGAGCTTTCAATTTTTTTCTGAAAGTCATTACCTAAAACATTCAATCGTGAATTAAGGTCAATGTACCCACTAGAGGTGTGACGGTGTCGTATAACGGTTCTCATAATAGTTTTTACAATGGTTCTCACTAGGGGAATCTTTGATTCATGGAAACGATGGTCTGCAATGACATTTTACGTTAGCTCCAATGTTAGCATGGAGATTTCAAACGCGAAAGGGTAGATTTATCCCCTTCTTTTTTTTACGAATCCCATCAAGAAAGTATATTCGACTCATTTAAATTTAGAAGTGTACATTACGCTAAAGTAAACTTTCGAGTAAGCAGTTTGAACTTGAAGAGCGTATTTTTGAATGAAGCCAACGACAATTAAAGCAATAAATACTTATCTATTTTTGGGATTGATCTCGGAGAAAGCGGGGTAACATCGACCAACTGGGTTCCCCATGAGAACCTGTTGGCTTACTTATAACCGTTGTGAGAACTGGTGAGAACTTTGCCGGAAAGTAATATTTTTGGTCCTAATCCTTTTGTCCTTATATTATCCGTGTTCGCATACTTAATGTGAGGTTTTTAATAAACCCTTAAGAGTTTTTGAGAGAACTTTTACAAGATATCGCGGTCTTACCGTGAATTCAGCCCATAAACGACTAATTAAGAGAACGACGTCGGCATAATTTGTACGGTGACATGATTTGCAAGATTTAATGAAATAGTTAAAGAATCTCTAGTCAAAAAAATTTTTACCTGATATATAAAAATACACCCACTTTGTTCACCGACTGAACCAGATAAATTGAGTTTGCTGGATCGTTGAACTGACGTTAGCATAGACGTTGGTACAACTTAAACGTTGCACTTTTCAATCCACATTTGTTCCTCCTTCATTATATGACTATTTAGCTATTTATCGAGTATAGATCAATCGCTATCAGTTACATTCACGTTGACTTGACTATGTTACTGTCATTATCGCATAAATATATGTCAAATCCGACTGTGACCAGTATATAATAATTTTGAGAGGACTGACGATTGTTTAAATCGCGAGTACTCTTGAAGGCTTTAGATTGGTGAAAAGAATGTAATGATTTTCGTGTTTCGAAAGTTTGTTCAAAAAATACTTATCGAAGGTACCGTGTTTAGCATGCTAAAATTCATTTTACGGACAATCAGCAACACAGGTATTAGAACATTTCCCACTGTCGTATAAACTTGTGTCTTGGTATTCTAAGCTTAATCAAGAGAAGAGACCATTTGACCATCCATACATGGTACATCCCAAAAAATAACCTACTTATGTAGCTACAAACGAATCGAAACAAAAAGTTCAGTAATAAAAATAGTGAATAAAAGTTCACTTACCTGTGACAATCTGTGCAAAACTAGTTTGTAATCTCCAAGAAATATCTACTTGGACCTTTTTGGAACCGTCTGTTGTAGTCCTTACGTTTGGTCTAACTGCCACTCCCTGTCCACGCGTCAAATAATAATCTAACAATTAGTCTGTAAACGTGCACCTTATATTCTGTTCCTCCTCGTATAACACGTTGAAACGGAACAGCGAGAGATGCACCGGGATGGTATTCCTTTGACGTAAACAGACATATATTAAAACCAAATGCGCCATAAATGTTAACACGTGTGACCCCAGGTCATTCTGTGTGGGCGTTTGGTTACATGAGGCATTTGGCAATTAGTATAGGAATGTCACAGAAAATATTACGAGAGGTAGAATTACAAACGTTTCATTACAAAAATCGCTTTTATGCCATAAAATTATTGCTTGTTTAGTTCATCGGCTTAGCAATTAATTGGTTTAACTTGCCAGAGTGCATTGGGCACAGACGGTATCCTGTGGAGAGTGGCGCAATAACGTTACACATGCAGATTCTTCCGCTAATCTCTTAAGTTCACGCCTCTCCTTTTTGTAGAAGCCTTAGTTTGTTTTAATCTTACGTAATGTTTCACGTCATTTTTCGGTTTATTATTTTCCGGTCTCTTCCACAAGTTGTTGGCGAGACCACGATGTAAGACATCACCCTTACAATATTTTTCGCTTTCTTACATGTACATACACCGATCCATGATGTAATGAGGTAACCAGTTGATAATTTCCCTTCCGTACCCAAATATCAATTATTTAATTACTTTTATTAGAAAGTTCATGGGAATCGCTTGTCGACAAAGGAATAGAAAAGTGATTTTGGCCACGGGTGTATCTTGATCAGAGTTTAATGACATGGAGAATCCGTGGTCAAGTGAATAAGGCATCAGATGGGCAACCATAAGACTTAAGTTGGACTTTCGCCTGAGCCCCCACATTTGTCATGTTGACGTACTTCCTTTTGCGACTAAACTCCTAATTCTCGTCGGAAATGACAGAAAATCGCCTGCTGGTGATCATGTTGCAATGAAGCGGCTAGTGAGCAATGGGCCGATTTCCCCCTCCTATGTGACCTTGACGTCACACTTTACTGTAATTGGTTGATAAGCGTTTGAGGGCAAAACAATTATAAATAATATTGCAACGGAGGGCAACCATTAGCGAATAATTGTCTAAAATAAGGGATTCCATTGGCATAAAGGGGTATATGAACAACTGAAATGTCGTAGGGTCAGTAGGAGAACTTAAGTCATTTACCATGGCTCAAATCATCAATTATTACATCGAATCCGTGTCAGACAATAATGAGAGAACCAAAGACTTCAAGTCGCTTTGTTATGTTCTCCAGGATTTCGCCCAGTTATTCCTAGTTGAGAGTGACAAAATTTCCTACACAAATATTTAAGATTTTAAAATGGCGCTACAGTAACAATGAATAACAAGCTGAAGTCTTCGAGTACATAACAAACCGTGACAATATATCTACTAGAAGCTAGCTGTAGGACTTTTCCCTCACTAGAAGAGTCCAAAGGAGAAAAACGACACAGTTTGCTCACCGAAAATAAGAGAAAAGGTGAGATGGTGCACAGTGAGACCTAATCACAATCTGATTAGCACCAGCAAACACTGCTCTGATACAGGAAGTTTGTACTCATCTTCCTCAATCATTTTCCCTTTTGACACGAAATCAAAACAAATATCAAATAATTCTGAACATGTAAAGCCTGTGTAGAATTCATTCAATTTTACGTTACTGGAATTAAGTCCCATGGCCTTAAATTCGTTCAATTATTTCATAAAGGGCTGAATGTAATCGTGGTCGTACTGTTGACGTTTTGCTGTCCTGCTGTCCTGTGAAGCACCATCATGCACAAGGAACTTAAGCCCAGACTTATTTGCATAAATACTGTTGTTATCAGGCCCATGTCCACTACGTTTTTGAGTTGCTGACGAAGTTTCTTTGAGGGCTGTGTCGACGAGCAAATGCAGAAGGTCGACCGCTTCCGAACTTCTGTTTCTGACCAACCGCGCACCTTTCTACTGAAAAGACTAAGTAATTGATACTCGAGCCGGTCGCGGTTCTCTCGGCAGTATCGCGTTCATTCGATCGAAAATATATTCCTGATCTTACTTTTCGGTAGGTCACACAGTGATCGGTTTAGACCAAGCAAAGATGCCAAGGATATCATTATGACCTATATATATCATTTTCGGATTCACACTGAAATACGCACTATAATTGCGAGTGTACTTGTACACCCTTATTCTTTCGCATCGAATTCGACCATTTCTTCGATAATTGCGGTTTATTAACTGCAAAACTATAAAAACGAATACCAGAACCAGGATTATAGCGATAGTTGTAAAGAAACAGCAAAACTATTTACCGTATATCTACACTCCTATTATTACTGCAACTCGCAACCGCAAAAAAGATATAATGAAAACTTCTTGTAAATCGCCAGGAACAATTGACAATGTAAATTTGCCCGGCCACCATCAGTCCACGTGGGAGAAAGGTGACCGGAAACAACAAACGTAGGTCGAATAATACGAGAGGTCGCCTGAAACACGCTCCTACGAACTGTTTGCGGAAAAAACAAACCAATAGCTCGTTCATATACAGTGGAACCCCGTTAATACGACCACCGTTGGGCCAAAATATTTTGGTCGTATTAACGGGGTGGTCGTATTAACGGGAGTCG
>JBAHVQ010187841.1:0-15176 GCA_036872915.1 Nanipora kamurai | reverse complement strand
CTTCAAGCACGGAGTAATGTGATCATACTTACATGTTCCTGTAACAATGCGTGCAGCAAAATTTTGAACACACTGTAACTTCTTTATGTTGTTTGTCGAAGTAGATGCCCAAACTGAGGAGCAATAATAAAGTTTGCTAAAAACTAAACTATTAATAATATTGACTAATGTTTCGCAGTTAACTAAATGACGTATTCTATTGATTTGTAATAGTGCATTCACACAAGACGACACCACAGTTGTCACATGCTTGTCATAAGTCATTTTTGTATCCCAAGTCATGCCAAGATCTTTTGCATTTGTGGTTGGTATTAGCTCTTTGTCCATCAGGGTGAATGTTACATCATGAGGTAGTCGCGATAACAGTTGGGGTACTCCAAACAACATAACCTTTGTTTTTCCTGGATTTATCAGAAGATAGTTGGAACAACACCATTTAAACGTTGATTGAAGATCCTGATTCACTTCCGTAACGGCATTATCCAATTCGTTGAGTTTAAATGCCAGAAACAGTTTTGAACCATCCACAAAACACTCCATATTGCAATTCTTGCAAGCTTCTGGTAGGTCATTTATGTATATATTGAAGAGTAAAGGACCCAAAATAGATCCTTGCGGGACCCCATGACTTATAACTAAATTAGTAGAAATAATTGAAGTAATATCAAAATTGAAGTAATTGAAGTAATATAAAAATTTAAAAAATGAACGACTGCCACGAAAACAACACATATTTTATGAAATAGTATTACTAACTTTTCGCACCTTCTTGCAACACTATTAGAGTGAGACAATGCACGTTCCGATTCTTAAACAAATAACGGAAAATCTTAGGAAATCTTGCTGATCAAACTGTGGAACGCCATGGACTCAGAAAAACTCTGAGCTGCAGAAGGGACTCGAATCTTCAACTTTCTGAATGCGAGCCGGATGCTGGACTGCAAGCCGGTGGATGTCTGTAAATCTTCTGCTAGCCACAAAATTTTGTCTGCCGTCTGAGTTCTGGTGGCTCAACGGTTAGAACGTCTGGCTAGCGTTCAGAAGTTTGTGGGTTCATATATCATCTGGACCTCACAGTTTCTCTGAGACCATGGCGCCCCACTGTTTGAATCAGCAAGATTTCCTAAGACTTTAATAGTATCAAACTGCAATCTCAAAATACAAAATAACGAAAATATATAAAAATTGGACCGTTTGTTAATCAACGAGAATTTATTCGTTTGTTTTCTTATAACCTAACATTTGAAGTTTCAGTTGTTGTATATACACTGTATATATAACTTCTGTCACTTAGACGATGTTGCATAACGCAACGAAACTTTACTAAGATTATGCTAAGATTTCATGACATATTTCTATTCGGTCTTCTTTTTCATGGCATCTTGTTTTCAGAAGAAAGTACTGCTGGTGACTTTCATGTTTTTCCGTCATTCTCAATGATTTTGAACAAACACTGATTATCAAGTTTATCATTTACCAATCTATCTACAGACAATAATTCCTAATGATATAAACTGGGAGAAAAAAAGAAGAGCAGAAAGTCGACAGCTGCCACACGCAACACAAACCACCCAAGATTATTCTGTAGCAAACTTATCGTCGGGTTAATTTTGACATATTCATAAAACACTAGGTTTTTAGCCGTTTTGCCAATCTTACCAGCTTGTCTGCTTTAATTAAAGGATTTACCTCGGGTAGAGTTTTTTCCTGTTTAATCTCCAAATTTCACTGTCCAAATCTGTACACCCATGTGCAATCGACACCATGTTAATATTGGATTTGTCAAACAAACGCAACAAATTAAAAAACAAAACGAAAACCAACAAAACATAAAAAACCGATAAAACCAAAACGCACCGGCTTCATTTGTACGAAACGTCTTCTCAGCGACGGGACCCTCTATTTCATCACGCCACACATAGCCAGATATATACACAGTGTAAAATGAATACGGTCGTAGCGAGGAAAACATATATTCCCAGTCAGACTGAAACAATCTTCCGAAGGTGAATATTTCTTTCTGGAAAGATCATCAGGATAAAATACACGTTAATAAAAATCCTAACGTCCACTTTGCACAACCAGCATTGCAAAAAAAGTATGGAGACATGCAGGCGCTAGCGCAAGCTTCATTACTACGAAAGGACTATGCTACAGTCTTTATTAAGTGAAAGTAAATTTTCAAGTGTCAGAATTATACATTTTAATACCCAATCGGAACCAGCTGCAAAAATGCATGGCATGGGAATCCAGCTAGGAACTGAGCAGTCGACCCTGGGAATCTAATGTACTGTATAATTTTTCACATCAGTTTCAAGTCCCTACACGGTCTTGCACATCATTTCGAGTCCTTTACATGACTTTTACTCTTTGGTTCAGCTTCGAAACATTCACAACTACCGAAAAGTAGTTCAACAGAAACGATACCAGAATAATTTTTCATGATAGAGTATTTAAAAAGATTCAGAGATGCTGTGTGGCCTAGAAGTGTGCCAAGCTGTCTGAAAATGAAAAAAAAACCGGTAAAAAGAGATCGTTTGCCGTCTAGTTCCCTCAAGTAATTTTTCGGGGCTCTTTTAGGAGATTTATTGTTAGTTTTGCAATTTATTTTCATGTCAATTATACTCGGTAACTCGTTCTGATATTTTTTGAAAAATATTTCAAAAATGTCTTTTTAAGTGATTTTTTGCATGTGTTTCAACGGAGTTAATAAGTAAACAGTGAAAAGTCGCGTAGGAGACTAAAACTGACGTGCAAAACCGCGTAGGGGCCTGAAACTGACGTGCAAAAATTTACTCCATGTCTGCCGTGTTTGGCTTCGCCTGAGGGCCGGACGTTCTCTCTCCATATATAGAACTCAGTTGTTTTGCATTTGTAGACCTTTTCCATAAAAATGGCGGCCTGCATGGAAGCGAGGCTCATGGGTCAAAACAAATTCAGGAAAAAGCCGTCATCTTTATGAAAAAGGTCTACCGAGGATTCTTACCCGAAATTTACTTTAAACAAAATTAACTTTTAGAGCGTCAAATTCATAATTTCTAAGGTCGAATCAAGGCCAGCTAAGAAAAAACAACTCTTTCTCGGCATTATGACCCCTACAGATAAGGACCTTGCGATCATTCTCTCGGCAACTCCAGCTAGCAAAGCTCTAGTTCAGATCTGTAAGTTGGCGGGTATGGATCCCAGCCTGAGGCCAAGAGTTGCATTTTGTGCGACGTATCTTGGCTGGGTCTAATGTATAAGGAAAATGTATAATTCTCGTGGTCTCGAGGGTAGGGAAATTTGATCTGTTTGTCGAGGAGTACTGGCAACAAGTTTGTTTCATGGCAACATTATTTCGCGGTATTTCTCGGTGGGAAGCCATCTGATATGGCTTCGAAGTCTCAGGTAAGCAGGGGCGCAAACCAGGAATTTCTGAGGGCAGGGGTCGGAGGGTAATAGAAAGGCACCGCCAGGACAATTTTCGCTATTTCAAAGGCAACGGACCAACATAGCTTTGGGGAATATGGCCAAATTCTATCGCTAACAGGACACACGTTTAGTGTCCCACAAAAAGGGCAGGGTCGCGACCCCCACAACCCTCCCCCTCTAGTTGCGCCACTGGGCAAGCAAATTTAAACCTCTGCTTGATAAATTTGCATTTAAATAGCCGCTTTCGTGTGTGACTTTGCTCAGTTTGCAACAAGAAATTCTTGAACTTTTAAACATAATTGGCAAAAAGCTGTTGATATTTTCTTTTTATTCATTAAAACGTTATTCGCGTATTTATTTACTGTTTATTATGGTCCAAAGGAAATTTGTAGATAGAGATTTGTGGATATCCTTTACGTTCAACTGATTTTTGAGAAGATTTAACATGTCAAAGAAATTGAGAAAACACATTATGGTAACTAATTGCCGCAAGTGAGGTTATTTGACCGAATTTGGCAACAGTTTCTTGCCCAACAGTGCCGTTTTTCGTCGAAAATTTTCATGAAAATTCAAATTCTCTACATATGCCCGACCCCCACGCTGGGGCTTAACATTGATACGTGCATGAGGAATTAGGGAGAGGGCAGGCAATTTCATAAATTTTTACAGACTTTTTTTTCAATTCTGTATTGCGTTTCCATGACTGAATTTTATATTCAATGTCAATCAGTTAAAGTCCTTCTGTGAGGTAAGGTAAACATATCTAAATAAAAATTTTCAACGATAAGTAAATCTATCGACCAAACCCGTCCGAAAACCTGGTCACTGCGCGAATGAAAGGGTTAAATGTGTTCTGGATAAAGCGAGAGATCTAGAGCTTAAAAAATCAGCGAAAAGCCTTTCGAGAGTAGTAAAAATGCTTAACATTTAGGATCACTCGTTAAATTTTAGCCTCAAGTAGTCAAGAGTTTAATTCCTTCAAAGTTCGCATGGCAATACTGGTAAAGTGAATATGGGCTTGTAGAAAAACCACAGTATTATTTAAAATTTTTTGTTTCTACAGACCCATATTCATTTTGGTCAAGAATTTATTGCAGTTATTATAAAATTATTAAGAATATTATATTAAGAATATTATTATAAAATTATAAAGTTATTAGAAAATATTGCAGTTATTGGCAAATTGAAACATACCCCTTCTATGGTTGAACCATTCCCACGGATTTTCAGAGAAATACGGTAAACGTCGGGGGTATCTTCAGGACATCTGTAGACACACTTCCACCTTATGGTTACGGTGCTTTGGTTCTGGACTACGGTAATATTTTCCGGTTTCAGAAGTTGACCTGCTTAACGAGAAACTGATTGTTAGGTAACATGCGTATACGGTAGGTCTCTGCAACGTTCCTTTAAGGTGGTAGACAACCCGATATTTGCACAAATTATCAGAAGTAAAAGAAATTAGAAAAAACACAACACATAAATATGAACAACTATATATATTTTGTGAAAGCTTACTTTTAGGAGATTCCAAAAATATATATTCTGTTGATATATATATTTTGTATAAATGAATATAAGAAGATACTTATTAACTCCAAAGTCCGGTGTGTAGGTTTACCAGAACAATTCTACCATCTCTTGTGGGGCCTAAATTCATGTAATTCTTATGGAATATGATAATACAATGACCATTCTGTGCAACCAATGTCAAAGCTTACTGAGCAATTTTGTCTTCGTATGTTTTTTAAAGTGAATATTTTGGGCGCCTAATATATTCTAATTTACACTTATATATTTGACAATTTCTGCTCAACAAATTAAATGGCGAAGATTTTAAACAATGGGTGCACAGACAATGATTTGAAAAACCATCTCTAACATTTGACGGAGTTGCAATTAATAGTTCCAAAGTTACAACCGTTCTAAGCTTGCTGAAGTGTTTTTTCCGAGAAAAACGACATTAAAGATTTAATTTAGTGAAGATGGAGGCTCGAAACTGCATCTTTAATACTAGACCCCCTAAAAAACAATCGAATTTAAAATGTAATATTTTGCGTTGTAGTGGAAACCAAGATTTAAAATTTATACTAGCACCAGAAAAACAAGAAAATTCCCTGATATCCGTACCCAACAAGATAAATAACACTTCGCTTTCTTAAACTACATATAATTACCAAGTTAAAAAATGCTTTGTCAAAATTATAATGAGAAATTTTTTTACAGGTTGTCTTCCGCGTTTCAAAACGTCAAAAAATTATCAGCGGCCTGTGGCGTCGTGGGACCTGTGTCAGGCAGGCAAAATTTTCCAATTTTTGGCAGAGTAATCTTTCAAAAGGGTCGCACTTTAATTTTAAGTGGCATTTCGTCTTAGATATTTTTTCTAATTCTAATTTTTTCAGTAGTGATAATACTAGTTTATTACGTTTTATTATAATTTTTCTTTTTTTTCATGTCATTGCACAATAAAGATGTAAAAGTCTTGAACACTATCGCCACAAGCTTAACATTTACGGCAAATCAGTAAAATTTCCAAAATCCTTAAAATTTCTGATAAGTTTTGAATTCTTCCCCCGCCAACGAAGCCACTGTTAGTGACCGCAAATAGGAACGAACTAGTCTATTTCAACAAATCGTTTTTATCTGAATTTAATTGTTTTCTGACAATGAACCTGACATTGAAATTTCATCAAGAGAAACAGGCTTTCCTCTACAGCCATACAGTCATTGTTACACTTTGATTCTTTAGCTAAAGCGGCGTGCAACTTTTTAAATTCTAGACCCGCAGTTGCAACCCCCTTCTTTCATGAACGTCTGGATCTACTGTAGTTTATTTTTAGTTTAGGAGCTAGTCGTCCAGTTAATGATAGTATATCGGTCTCATCCAGATATTTTTACATCACGAAAACCATTCACGATATTAAAGCTCGTTTTACACTTCCGAAAATTTTCCGTGTCATTGTAAATTTTCTGGCTTTATCATGCACGGCACCCCAAATTGAAGGTAACAGTTCCAAAAAAGTTCATCTTTAAGTGGGGAAAAAATAGGGAATTGAAACAAATCGAACTTTCACAGTCGTATAATTTGGTCGATCAACATGACGGAAGACGAAGGTGTTGTGTGGACTGAACACGACGAAGCTGCGGAAAATTTGATGATTCACTCGCAGTGAACGAACCTCTCAAATGAGTAAAAAGTCTAAGTCACCTCAATACGCAGAATTTATTTATTTATTTACTATTTATTTAATCATATTTAAACACAGTAGCTTATCAGCCATAGTTTGTAAGAGATCGAAAAACGATAAAAAGGTTTATCACAAGTCCGTGTGTGTACAAAGGTATAACTACTGTTAAACTATTATTTTACTATTACAACTATTATTTTTATTTAAAAGTTTAATTAACTAATAAACTAGCCAACAAGATTACAACTCTTAACTCATTATGGTTTGAGAGTAAATGTTCTATTTTCTTTCTGAAGGGAGTTCCATGGCTTTGCAGCCCTATAACTAAAACTTCTTTTCATGAATTTTTTACATTTGTACTTGGTTTTGACATTAGCATATGGCCATTGCTTTTAAGGTTATAATTTTCTTGTTGTGCAATAGTAAACCTGTTTGAAATATAATTAGAACATTCATTATTTAAAGATTTTTCCAAGTATGAGATTATTTCAGATTCTCTTCTTTGATCAAGAAATTTCCATCCTAGTTTGTTTATCACAGCTTCGAACCGTACTTCATACGAATCTCCAGTAATAACTCTAGCTGCCATAATTTTTCCAGTTTTTCTTGAAGTGTTTTATTGCAGTTTCCCCATACCAATGAACAATAGTCAAAATGAAGTAAAATAAACGTTTGGTACAAACATTTCAATGAGTCTCTGGAAACAAGTGGTTTCACCTTCTTTATTATTCCAATTGCTTTGGAGGCTTTTTTGCTGATGTTGTCAATTTCGGCATCCCAACTTAACTTTTTGTCTACTACAACTCCAAGACTCTCTGTAGTTGTCAATCGTTTTACCCGGTCACATCCGATGACAGTCTGAGGGTCATTACGAATTAATGAGAGTCTTTGGTAAGAACCAATAACCATATACTCAGTCTTCTTTACATTCAAAGTCAGCTTATTAGTAACGAGCCAGTTATCCACCTTTTCTAGTTCTTTATTTAACCTAGTTTCCAAATCACTAGCTGTTTGACCAGAAATGGCAAAATTAGTTACATCGGAATACATGTTGGAAAGACTGTTTTCTAAGCAATTAGGTAAATCATTTATGTATAACAAGAAAAACAAGTGGGCCAAGGAGTGACCGCTGGGGCAGACCACATTGTACAAATTTGGAAGAAGGGATCGATTGGTTTATTTTGCAAAACTGTGTGCGATTTTCTAAGCATAAATTAAACCAGGTAAGGGGCTTTCCTTTGATTCTGTAAAAATACAGCTTCTTAATGAGTATGTCATGATTTACTGCATCAAATGCTTTTCGTAAATCCAAAAATAAGACGTCATTGAAAAGACCCGAATTCACGTTAAGAAATCACGTATTACTTGTTTTCAACAATGATGTGCAAGTAGAATGTCGTTTTCTGAAGCCAGACTGACCATCAGTAATGATGCTATTTTCATTTAAATAATTGCTTAATTGATTATACACTAGCTTTTCAAATAGCTTCGAGATAACTGGCAGAATAGAAATTGCACGATAATTCCCATAATCATCCTTGTCCCGTGATTTATAAATAGGTGAGACTCTGGCAGTTTTCCTGTCATCCGGAAAAACACCCAGACTAAAAGACTGATTGAAATTATGTGTTAGATATGGAACAATTGTTTCTTCAGAATATTTAACGAGTTTAGCTGATACTTTATCATACCCAGAAGATTTGGACGTTTTCATACCATTAATTATATTAAACAACTCATATTGTGAAATATTTCTAAAGGTGAATTCATTTGAACTTATAGTTAAATACCGTTCAAACTGGTGGTTTGTTTCTGAGAGTTTTTCAGATAGTTCACGACCAATATTTCCAAAATAATCATTAAATGTTTCTGCTGTTCCCTCTTCCTTGTACATAGTCTAACTTTCCTTTCTGACAGCTGTAATATGCGTGGTTTTTGAACCCTTTCCTGTCGACTGATTAAGATCAATCCACATACCTCTTAGGTTACCTTTATTATTATCTTTTTTGACTCTTTTAGTGGTTTCATTAACATGGTTTCGAATCTCCTTGAATTTTCTTTCATATATGTCTGATTTACTTTCCATAGCCTTTTTCTCAAGAAAATCTCGACGATTACTTAATTTTGTTATCTCATCATTGAGCCATGGTGCATATTGACTTCTAAACCTGCGAATTCTTAAGGGTGGATGAGTATCAGAGATAGCTATAAATGTTATTTTAAAATTTTCCCAAATAACATTAGGATCTTTTGATTGCATTGTATTTGCGGTAAGAGCTTCTTGTAAATCTGCCTTGAAGTGACTAGGTTGTAAGACCTAGAGTTTCTAATCCCTATCATTTTTGGATAACTTTTACCAATCGCCACTTTTCTGCATGCATAAATAAGACTATAATTGCTAATTCCTGAGTGAATAACTCCCCTTTCCAGAATTCTAACTTGTCTATTTGTCAATATAAGATCCTTCAAGGTTTCAATATTGTGAGTGATTCGGGAAGGTTCAGTAATTAGTTGGTTAAGTTGATAAAGATTAATAATTCCAAAAGTCGGTTAATGTGACAATTCTTGGCTTTTGATAAGAGATTACAATTCATATCTCCTAACATAATAAATTCTTTACCCTCTTTATCAACATTTTGAACAAAATTTTCAAATTTATCTAAAATTTAAGCCCTAGAATTTGGTGATCGATAAGGATGCAATAATTTGAGGTATACTTTTTGGCCCTGTCACCTCAATGCAGATTGACTCAAGATAATTTTGTAGAAGATCACATCTGGTTTTAACACTTAGGTGGTGTCTTGTAGTAGATTGCCACACCCCTTCCTTCACGGTTACGATCATTTCTCATAATTCTGTAACCATTTATATTAATATTAGAATCACTTATAGTATCATCAAGTCTGATTTCATTTAGGCTGAGTATATCCAGTGGTTCATTCTTAAGGTATACACGCAACTAATCAATATGTTTAGGGAGTGAAGTTATCTTTAAATGCCCAAGTCTAAAACCTTTTAGTTTCTGTAATTTTTCAATCTGACAGTTGGTTTTTGAACCAGTGTTTATTAGACTACAGGTTTTCCCAGGAGTCATTACACGCCCACTCCCACAAAGACTGGGGTTAAAGCCACTATTAAAAATGTTTAATATAGTTTATTATATTTTTAGCTAAAATGGATGTTCCTGATTGGTTATGATGAAGTCCAGATCGATCGAGACACCTCTTGTCCAAATTACTGCTGGTTAGGACACATATTTCTGTATTATTAAAAAGTGTTTTGTAATGATTTGTTCACTTCATCAATTTTCCCTTTGTAGCTTTGATCGTCCTTTCTGGTAATTAATTCGGACACTATTACTTTTGCCGTTGGGTTTAAGCCCTTAGTTTGTTTGTACAGACTTTTCATCTCGTTAACAATTAGTGGAGCCTCTTTACAGGGAACGTCATTAGTCCTGACATGTAAAATAACTTTGTCAGGATTGTTTCTCAAAATTGGTTAAACATAAATCTTCATAAAGTATAAAATAAAACATATTCCGAACAATAATGTCATCTTGAAAACTCAAGATATGAGTCAATACAAGATAAAACTATTGGTGAAACTGTGATATTTAGACTTGTGATGACATCACCGAGATGGAATTAGGAAACACGTCATCACACCTCCTGTACATAGAATCTGGCATATTATTATAATATCATTCTGTCAGAGGATGACTTTGAAATAAAGTCGAAATATCACAGTTTCACCAATAGTTTTATCTTGTATTGACTCATATCATGAGTTTTCAAGGTGACATTATTATTCGGAATATGTTTTATTTTATACTTTTTGAAGTTGTCGGCTGGTCATGGTATAAGCCTTCATATCCTCAATCTTAGCTCCAGAAAAAAAATTTAAGATACACTCTTGTATTTGAGGACTTGTATACCTTTGACTACTGCAGATTTTGTATCACTGAGTCTGCCAGTATAGCTATAGTTGGTTTATTGTTCTTGGTGACTCTGAGTAGCTCTCTACCACTGTGAGGTGATGCTGTTTTACTGGTCAAATCAATGACATCCTGAGGTTCTTATTCGACTGCATGAAATCGGTTTGATGTCCTTACTGGTTGCATTATATTACGGTGGTTTTGTGGATCTTTGTTGACCAGTTCAACTGTTGACTGTGAACCTGAATTTTCCCCCTTAAATTTCGACGATTTGATTTCAAGCAATTTAGCCACGGTGACAAGGTCTTCGTCTGCACAGAATTGAGAAGCATCACATTTACATTGCTGCTCTTATTATAAGATTTTCAGGGCTGTTACTAGGCTCAGTTTTTCATTTTCATCTTCGTATTTAGGTCAAATGCTACCAAAGCCATTGTACTTAATCTGTCCTTTAGATTATTATTTTCCTCCTTCAGTTCTTGGTTTTGTTTTATTAATTTAATTAATTATAAATATTCATTCGAGTTCGTCTTTCCAAACACTTTGTGGTTTTAAGTTCTTCGCCTAATGATCCAATTTGTTCTTCCAGTTTTATTTGTACATCACAAATTTTATTTTTTAATTTCTCCAGCATGTAGCTTAAAGTTTGTTTAACTATAATTCTGTCTGTTTGATCTTTCTCACCATTGACGCCATTATACGAACTACTCCGGATTTCGTCTTCCTTGTCAGGCTCTTCAACTCTCTGATCTCCTTCATCACTTCTTCCTCTGTTCTCCTCTTTAGTTAAGTTTAATAACTTTGCCTTTATTTCATCACTCCAAGTGCTTTTAATAGGGAGTGAAGAGTTAGAGGTGTACCATCGAAAGTAGATTCGTCAGTCTCGAATAGCTGACGACCGCGTCATAGCGATATCCACTTAGTTTCAGTATCCAGAAGTTCGTAAACAAAACGTTGAAGGACGTCAAAAGGGCCGGATCACCTGTAGTTTCCTTTTTCACGGATTATTAGGTATTTCTTCATATCTTTAATCCACCAAATTGACTTCTTCACCTTCCCATCAACCGATCAACCGCCACAAATAATCGTCAATTGGTATCCCAACAACATTAACAAAGTCATATATCAACTTCTCACATCCAGTAGATCTTAACAGTAGCTACCTTCAAAATGAAAGTGTCCCGAAATAGTGGCGAACAATCGAACAAAAGCTGATTAAACGTTAATTTTTTTTATTTTCCTCATGAATTATTAATGAGTTTTAGAAGAGGTTTACAAGATTTTAACGGAGGTGGAAATGTGCTTCGCCCGTTTTTCACGTAGAAGGAGATTGAAGTTATCTCTGTAATTCTGAATCGCCGCGATGTGGCGACGAAAAAACTTCATCTCGAAAAAATATAGTGAAAATTGTTGATCTGTTTTCGTTGACAAAACTCAAATTTTCCTGACTGGATTTTCTGTGGCTGACATACTGCCCCTACCCCTCTTCACGCACAGTTACGCCACTGTGGTCAAACGCAACAGATATTGTGAGTAATGAAGCAAGCAGCCAATCGAAACGCTTCTCTGCAATCGCAAAGAAGTATTATTTGAATATAAATTGGCGTAACTCATAAGTGCATTTCCGGACTCCCTTACAAAAAACGTAGGTCTTTCGTAGCCGATTTGAACTTTATACATTGGTCAAGTCTGGGGAGTGTTTTTTTTTAATTTGTGAAGAGCGCAAAGCGCCAAGTCTTTACAATTCATTCTCAAAATCATGAATAATTCATGAGGAAAATAGATAGGAAAATCGTGTCGTATTTTTTGTATGTCATAAAGTCACGCTTGATTTTCTCGTCGAATTTTCTTGTCTTCGAAAACCTTTCAAACTTTCTTCACGAATTAGCGTGTTGAGAAGTTCGTTTTAAAACTCGTAGTACGTGTTTTATCAAATCTAAAACACTCCGCTGTCCTACTCGTTTTTTAAACTTTAAATAAAAACCGATCCCGTGTCTTTTAACTTTTTTATATGCTCATCAGACCGGATTCTTTTGTTTTCCGGAGTTTTTTTAATTTAGATTAGAAATTTTAATCGACTATAGTTAATGTTGAACATAAATTTGATTCATATGGGAGCTTGGTAAATATCAGACGACTAAAGGACGTTCGTCAAGCTCGTTATCTCAGAAAAACGATTTCCGTCTAGGGTTCAGAAATCGTTTTTCTGAGATAAGCAGCTCGATGAACGTCCACTGGTCGACTCAAATTTTAATCGACTGTGAATTTACGTTAATAGTAAAGGCACTTTCTCGTATCTTTAGCACTGGCTCTCTGACCTAGTTTGTGCCGTAGATTTCAAAAAAGTTCATTTCTAGTCAAAATTCGAACCGGACGATGGTAACAATTGCAAAAGTTGACGTAGTTTTCTGAGCACCTGTATACAGTAATATGAATTGCTTCCCAAGGAAACTACTTGGATTATCCGACTGCTCTTCAAGGACTGTACATGCCACTGAACTATGTTTTAAATGGAAGTCAAAAACGGTGGGCACGGGGGCATTTTGGGCCGAGACAAGCCATTCTGCAGTTGAAGTTTCCACTTTGCCATTCTGCACTAACCCTAAGCCATTTTGAAGCCATTTTAGGCTATACACTTTGATGCAGTCATTGACTAAAGTCAGTCAAACAATTACTATATACTCCAGCGATAAATTTAGTTTTCACGCCTGTGTAGCCCATGGGCAAACAAATGACTATCTGCCTAGCCTGTTCCTTTTTTCATTTACACTGATAGGAAAAAATTTGCAGGTGCCCATCCTTAAATTTTCGGTATGTTCAGCTTTGGTGGCATCGCGCCTGAAACGTCAGCCGGGTGAACTGGACAGCAGAAATCTAACGAGCAGAGCAGCACAAAGGTTTGTAAACCACTTGGCCAGCGGTCAGTATGTTTCCATTTTCTCTTGCCCCCACTTAATTTTACTTCTCCGATGGAAACACCGTATGCATTATCAACTACAAGTAATTAATATACTAGGTACTGCCAATTTAAATTCCAGACTTAATTTTACTTGCCCGTCGGACCACCAAACTTCTACTTTCACGCGCAGAAAAGTAAGCATTACTTGCTCCTGGGCAATCGGACCTGGATTGTTTGTTTTTTTTCTACCCAGTCGAACCAAACGAATTAGTAAGAAGACCGTCATAACAGACCATTTTCGATCGGTATTTTTCCTTTTTTCTTTCCTTAAATTCATTGCTATATTACAAACGACTACGTTTTAATAGAAAGGAAATGTAATTAAAAAAAATTACTAAAAACTCACTTACTCATTCCTACATTCCAATATTTATCCACTCATGAACATTCATTCTTTCATTCATTCATTCACTGATCCTAGAGTTGGGCGGTATTAAAATTAAAAAACCGGTGACAGTACTTTAAAAATACCGCGGTATACCGGTATACCGCGACAATTTTAAGGAAATGTGTGATGTGCAGTTGATGCCTGATAAGGCTGATAGCCAAAGATTGACGCATGCAACGAAAAATAGGAAGTCAAAATCTTAAATCCAGTTGTTGGGAGTTTACTTTAAACATAAACCAGTATCGAATATTATATATTTTAACTTCATATTCTAGACTACTAACACGATTTTCAGTCTTTTACAGCAGTCTGTTGCAGTTATCAAGTTTACTTTTTAACGATCTAATTGACATAACTTTCTTCGAATTTTTTATGCATTTCAGTGAAGCGTGTAGAAATTTGGAATAACTCAAAATAACGTTGATAACATGGGAACAGTATCCCCTGTTCGTTCCTCAGTCAACTCGCGAGTGTTTCTATATGTATAACTGTACGGAACATGGAAGCGCAAAAAATCTTTTATTGCAGTTAAACTTGCAGAAATAGTAATGAGCAACACGAGCATACTGTATACACTGCAACACAAGCATATCTAATTTCTTTGGTAAATAGCTAATCAGGCAATGTCACAATGTCAATGGAAAAACTATTGGTAGGGCTATTAAAGCTGCTTAAACAGTTAAACTAGAGCTTCTTTGCTAAAAAGCATGTCTAATTTCTCCGGTTTCAGCAAAGTACGTTTCTTCGACCAAATATTTCCCGACGTACTAAATTGTCTCTCTGAAGCAGAGTGGGATGCACGAATACACAAGTACTTTTTAGCGAGCTTGCCAAAAATTGGATAAGTAGAAAAATTAACCTTCCAACAGTCTAGTGTATTTGATTCTAGGTCTGGCTTGACGATTTTCAAGTACTGTTCAATTTCATCTTGTACCATGTTCTCTTGAGAACGTTCGATATGGTCTACTGCATTTTCTTGTGGCTTTCATGTGGGAGCAAGTTTGATGTGTTGCCCCCTTTAGCTATCACCTTTTTCTTGCACATTAGACAGATTGCTGCATCCTTTGACGTCTGTTTCCCTTTGCTGTCTTTTACCAAACCGAAGTATGACTAAACAGCCGACTTTGTTCCTTTTGGTTTTACTAGATCTAACAGGTCGTCACAAACTTCAGCCATTGTCACAGTGTAGCACAAAAAATTAGCTAGATTGCTAATACCTATATTATACAATTATTGGACGAGGTTGAGCAAAATATCGTGATTTATCAGTGGCGAGCAGATCAATTATTTGCCGAT
>JBAHVQ010187811.1:0-11520 GCA_036872915.1 Nanipora kamurai | reverse complement strand
AGCACTGGACGTTAGTGGTTGATTACGACATTTCATTTACCATGGAAGAAAATTAGCATTCATTCGTTCGTTCGTTCGTTCGTTTTTGTTTGTTTGTTTGTTTATTTATTGATTGATTGATTGATTTATTGGTTTATTTATTTATTTATTTAACCACTTTGTAACCGTTAAATTACAAAATCTGTTAGTTTAAAATTACTTAACTATGCATAATAATAGTTAGATAACAAGATGACTGATGATCGTACAGACCGTAGCCCCAATTCAAACTGACTGTCATAAAAATATCAATTATAAATCAAAGAAATACTAATAACCCTATGCAAGAATACAAAAACATAGAAATAGCTAAATCAAATAACTATTGGTGTAGGAGTATATTGTACTGAACTTCTCTTAAAAACATCTGTTTTTGTGTCAACTTAAAACAACTGATATTAGTAACAGACGTTCTACTTTTATCTGATGAGTTCTTTACATTTGTTACTCGTGGAAAATAAAGAAATAAACTGACTTGATGAGGGTAACTCAGAATACACGTTGTTGCCCTACATTGTACGCCTTCCAACATTAGTTTATACTTTTTTCTGAGGTAGATCACAATATTTGATGTGTATTCTAGTTGTGGTCTAACCAATGTAATATACAGGTGCTTCATGATGGACTGATCTTCTAAATCTCTGCAGACTTGCTTAATTTGGCGTTCGATTTAATTATTCCATGAAGGAAGCCACATCTTCGGTACCGGTACCAAATCCTGCTACAGTAACTAAGCCATGATAAGTTTTACCCGCTTGACTGGTTCTGTACTGTGAACTTTGGAGTCTCGGCCCAAGGACTGAAGTGTTCAATTTGCTTTCGCTATGATTTCATTGATGTGTGTTCCCAACTAACATCGTTGTTCACGGTTATTCTTAGATCCTTTACTATTTTAACACGTCTTTTCGTTATTCAGTTTATATTCAATAAGTCCCCTAGAACTCTTTCTTTTCAGTCTCATTACCTAGCATTTTCCAACAATGAAATGCGTAGCCCGTTTTTGAGCCCAAAAATTGATGGCATTTAAATCAGCCTGCAACATCATCGTATCATAAGTTGATCTAAGTGCTGTATAAAGCTTCGAATCATTTGCGTACAAAGCCATTTCTGTGCGTGGATTAATTTGTGCCGGAAGATAATTGATGAACAAAGTAAAAAGCCATTCAGAAAAATACCTCTCGAGAGCAACTCGTTGTGTTCGCCCTGTTAAATAACTTTAAAACCAATTACAAAGAAAACAATGAAAGTCGATTGATGACGTATTTCAAAAGCTTTTTTGAAAGTTTAGCTGTGTGGTATCGATGGAGTGTTATTTGTTTAGTGCCGAAAGAATGTTATGATAAACTTCTTTCAACTAAGTGATATAATTCCTGCCTTATATAAATCCATGATTTTGAAATAAAGCTATAACGATTACTCTGAACCCGTTTCTCCAGGACTCTGGAAATGTTTCCCGTTTGTGTTACATTTACCACATCAAAATACTTCTTACATTGTTTTTGGTTTCCTTGAAAAATTCTTTGATATATTCATGCAGTTTCTTATGTTTTTTTATTGTAGGACGGTACAATAGTGTGTAAAAGCACAACCAGAACATTGCAATCAAACGGTTGTCCACGGAAATGTACCGACCCTGAGTCTGGTCCATGTCCTCATCAAACCTATAACGGCTGTTTTTGCCGTCATAGCCTGGTATTCCGGGAAGGAAAGTGTGTTGACCGGGCATTCTGTCCTTGCATGGTCAATGGCAAGGAATATTCCGTAAGTACTTTTATCTCGAGATGTAGCCCGAAGGGCCTAGAGTCTAAACCGCTTACCACTCCAGATCGAGCTATATTTAACAACTATTCCACTAAGGCGAATTGTTTATATATAGTTAAACTTTCGCTCGAATTACAGGGCATAGCATAAAAGCTGATATCCTATATATATAGTTCTACTGAACGAAGTGAAAAGGGTTGATAGAAATGTAGTTCAAATCTAAATTCACCTTTATCCACTAGACTCTGATTATATTTGTGGACTATTTCGTGCGTTTTACTAAAGGTACTTACAGTCTTGTCTCCTGGTCAGTAGGCTTCCAGTTCTTTAGAACTCCTGGATTTCTTCTGAAGCCGTGCTCGTTTCTTTTTCTAATGCTCGAACGTAAAGTTCTGTCATTATAGCAATTCTCAAAATGCTGGATGGAAACTCCAATTTAATAATTTAAAAATTCACATAAGGTGCATGCCATTAGACCTTCAAAAAAGCCTCGGACGATGCCTCTCGAGAGTGTGCGCCCTAACTAGTCACAATTGAAAAGTTGGACAGTCTGCTTTCTCAGTAGATCAAAACTGATGTTTAACCAAAACTGATTTACAGTGCATATGTATCGCTACGCAGACCCAGGACGCGATCCCGCGCAGTAGACACTAAATAAATCTTCGCGCAAAGAAAACGGTCAACTCACTGCGTTGTACGTTTCCTCTCACTACGACCTTGTTTGATTGTTTAATGTTGTTTTACCACAATATCCACGGTTGTAGCTATACTCAGCTCTACCAGGGGAATCAAACTCGAAGCTTAGTTTAAACTCAACTGCTTATATAATTAGCCAACAAGATTTTGATAAAGTAATCGATGGCATCGACGTATGAATTAACAATTGCTTGCGACTCTCCAAAAAAAAACCTAACGAGGAAACATACTATTACCAATTAATAATTAAAAAAAATTAGCAGGAAGTAACGAACGAGTCGAACGAAAACCGCTCGCCAATGAAAATCTACAGCACAACTTCTCCAAATTTTTCCGTAATCTTTTGGTCGTATTTGATTGACTTTGCGAGTAGGAGTGTATTACCGGATATCAAACACGAGGTGATAGCCGAGTGTTTTGGATCCGATAAAACGCATACTACGAGATTTTTGAATAGCCCTTTGTAAACTGAGAAAATTCCTCGAGAACAACGAGCGTGTTTATAACACGTAAAGACACGACAGTTATGATCTTCCTTTGTATTTTCCTCGTGAATTATCAATGCTTTTGTGAATATAGTATAAAAGCTAATTTAAGTTTGCAAAGCATTATGTTAAAGTGATACTACAATGAAAAAATTATAGGTCCATTTATGATCTTACTTTAAAGTACGTTTGAAATGAGAAAGAACGGCGTTCGTAGTTTTTCAATATCTCACCTTGTGCCAGAGATATTCAGATTTTTAAAACATGCAAATTAGGTGCCTTGGGATATCATTTTCTCCACAAGGACTAAATAAAACTTACAAAATTAAGGATATCTCTGGAAATAAAAGGAAGAAATAGCACAAAATTTGCATGCTTATGGTAATGAACGAAATACAATCCGATGAGTAACTTTCATTGTTGCCACATTGTTCATGGCAACAACTTATTATACGGGTTGCTTCCCGAGCTGCCTATTACGCTTTTTTCTGCAGTTTAATTGGCTCCTGAAAGGTCTTAACAAACCCGTAAAGACCGGTCTTTATCGGCAATAGACAAATGTTATCTAAAACAAAAAAGCTTTAAAAATGTAGGAAATGTAAACAAAAAGATACTCTTTCCAAGCTTAAATGAATTTCGGAGACGATTTAAGATACGATCTCGGCGATATTGAATCTTTAGACGAACACCGTCGGCTTGAATTTTTAAGTATTCAAGCTTTTGATATGTTTCCAGAACAGGCGAAAAAGACGTTAATTGACCGCTCGCGAAGCCAGTCATATAATAGTGCGCTTAATATTTTGAACACGCAAAGCATAAACAGTTTCTACCGTTAATTTCCAGAAATATTGCTAATTTTTTAGTTTCATTTAGTCAATGTGGAGTAAATGACGTCATACACAAGGCATCTAATTTGCATGTTTCAAAAACCTGAATACCTCTGGAACGAGATAAGATATTGGCAAACATGGAACGCCGATCATTCTTCTTTCCAAGGTACTTTTGACTGTGATCATAACTGAACTTCCGATTTTTCATCGTGTTACCAGGTAACATTTCCATGAAGACTGGCGTTTTAAATATGCCAGATTAATTTTGTTACACCAATGAACAAGTGTCGTATTCGTGTATTATTAAAAAATCTTATGAGCACTCATCCCCCCCTGCAGACGTATGTCTTCGTAAGTTCAGATGTTTAGTGAAAACGTTTTAACAAAGCGGGTTTTGTAAAATATGAATCCACCTTCATTCGTTCTTGTTATGTTGACCATTTAAGTTACTTTTGATTACTGTTTAGTCACCTAACATGACAGCTGAACTTGTATTTACCTTTTTTTAGCCTGGGTACACGACACTAACTGGTTGTAGCTATTGCCGATGTGTACGAGGAAGTTATAGATGTCTATCGTTTTGCTAGGCTTAAACGTGTACCTTGCCATGAAATGTTGTTGAAAGTATGAAGTTAAACGCTCCACAGCTGTCCAAATTAATACACCATAAATACATTATAGGTTGTGATCGTTATCTCACATGATTTAACTGTATTACAGTTCTAATGCTCCATATTACGGTGATTAGCTAAATAAAACTGGGTTTTTTGTGATTGCCTTACTTTACTTCGTATGAGTATCATATTCGTAGGTGAAACTATTCTCCAAGGGCCATGCAATTAAAATTACGTCGGGTCGCAAATGGGTAAGGAACCTGGACTATAAACAGGTCAAGATTGGCGGCAAAGTAGTTCTAGAGTTTTAGTTTGTGGAGTTCCATTGGCCCCGTCATCTTGCGTTTTGCAGTTCATAGTCAACATGGTTATAGTACGCATTTTAATCATGAGAACCACACTTTATTGAACGTTGTATGTTTTACGGCATGTGTCTTGATATGTGAAGATCTTAAATGCCTGTGCTGCCCAGGCATGTTTTCTAAGAGAATTTCTGAGCCGCTGACGGGGATCGAACCCTCGACCTGCTGCTTGTTTTGTTATTCCAAGCCATTATTCCAAGTCATTAGACTTCGATCAATTGTCAATTCACGTGAACATCCCCATAGAATCAAACCAATGCTATTGAATTTGCATTGTATTAATATCGAAACACCAGACAATTTCAACGATAGTGTAACGTAGTACATTCTCATTTCAACATTCTTGTGTGACCGCGAGCTTGTTGATTTGTTTGAAGAAAAAATTTAAACGAAGCCATTGAGAATGTCGAGAATCTCGTGTAACTCTTTTATAACTTGATGGAAACACGAACATTTTCTAACTCTTAAGTCAAGCCATTTGAAGAAAGAAAATGTCAGTTAAAATGACACTGAACCCAGACACGACTGCTTGTTCAGATATGAGAGCACTGACTGCTGTATTACGCAATGATCCGGTGAAAGACTGAACAAATGTTCATAGATAATCGACATTTCAACAAGCTATGTTCAAATCAGGTGAAAAAGGATTTGATAGTAGGAACGAAAACAGCATTAAATCACCGGAGTATTTGAAAACTTTGTGACAGTTGTATTAATCGTGATTACATGGGTCGAGCTAACTTGCTTTATGGAGATGGCTTGGTATGTGACAACGGCTGGCTTACTTCATATAATCGCTACTTAAAATTTTCCAGATGCTTCTTCCGTACGTTGACATAAAGCCATCTCGGCTAACCGGGCTCATATAATGGGTCCCTAAAATGATTTTTACCACAGCCACTTTGTCGACAGCAACTTGGTCAAAACCACAAGTACACTAAATACTTTCGAAAATGCTAAATGCAGTTTCGATGGCCTCAATTTCGAAATGAAACTAGTTTCAACAATTTAACAGAACAGTCGTCTGCTAACGTGGTATATCCACAGTCTACCTTCAAATATAGCATGTTTCGCAATGTTATACAGATATTAAAGCACGCCGGGGAAGAACCCATCGAACTGGATGCAACAACAAATATTGGCAATATTATGAGCATTGAAACTGGTTTAGCCTCGATTGTCTCATTTCTAATTCAAAGAACGAACCATATTTATGATCCAAATTTCATAAAATGCTCTGTGAAATTGCTGAATACGTGTTTTATCCCCCTGTCTTCATTCTCGGTAGGGATATGGTTCCCACAGACATTCAATCCTTATTTCAGTTTCAAGAAAATGATTTTCACTGGTCGTGAGTTTGCTATACAGTATATTATTCATTTTTATTATTTGAATTTAATATACCGTAAAATTCCGGTTATAAGCCCCCCGCTTATAAGCCCCCCTGGTTATAGGCCCATCTACTTGGAAACAAAAATATTAATCCTGTTATAAGCCCCCGGATATTAGCACCCCTCTAGTTTTCCTTGTTTTCTTAATATTAAGTACTCTTGCAGAACCCTGTACTACTTCAAACACAATATTATGAAAGATTGCGAAACAATAACTTTATACTGCATTGTCTATCTTTACATTAAAATCTTGCCAAATGTCAGAGGAAATTTTCAATGTTTTACTGTAGATACTGTAAGAATAAAGTGCAGGAAGCCTCGCCGCCGTGAACTAGACACTAAAATTTTTAACAATGACAGAGAAGATGGACTCTGAGCCTCCGGTTTCTTGGGTTCCGGTTACGTTCACGTTGTTAAGTTTTGATTTTGTTCCTAAAATTGAAATGCATTCGATTTATAATGAGGCTTGAAAGTTTAATTAGAAATTAGTAAACTAAAAACGTATTTCCATCAACACTGCTGTGACTCATTTCGAAACGTTTTTTTTATTCCGCTTATAAGCCCCTCCGGATATAAGCCCCTCCGTTTGTAAGCCCACCCAAAACCCCTTACGAAGTTGTATAAGCCCAGGGCTTATAACCGGAAAAGTTTGCTTAGTAAACAGAAATTTACTTGCACCATCATGGCCGTTGGACACGGATTCCGACGCTCCCTTACATTATGGATATTTCTCTACTTTTATGTCCTATTTGATGGATTTTTTCTTCGAAAAACTAGTGTTTCAACAAGTGTTCACAATGCTGACGTGTTATACGTTAGTGGAGAAACGTTAACCACAAAAACCCCGTTTAACAGTTCTTGTCATCACTCAACGGTCGATCAACGTCAGTTACCTATCACGGCTAAATTTACCAACGCGTGTCAGGTCTTTCTGAATGGCTCTTTGTTCTTAATTCTTATATGCTTATCTGGAGACATGGAAAGCAATCCTGCACCGGTAGTTGACACTAAAAGATTCAAACCGAAAGGCTCTTTTAACGTGTGTTTATCAAATTGTTCTAAGTCTTAAGGCTTTCCATTTGAGTGACGAACTGCCAGGAGAGCATACTGTCTTGTCTTCAAGATATCCTTACAAATCAGTTGAACATAATTGGCTTAACTGAAACCTGGTTAAACAACTCAATTTCTAATCATGATATCCCAAACGGATACCAAGTAATTCGTAGAGATAGACTATTAGCAGTGAAGGACTTCGATACTTTGTAACTTACAAGTGTTGTGATCCATTCATTTTCAAAAAGAGTAGTTTTAAGACTCTGCTGTTGGTGATCTTTTCGGATCCTGCGATCGGTGTCCTTGTGAATGAATCTTAAGCGAATTTTGCGAGGTTGAAGTTGAGAACTTAGAGGATGGTCCCGAAACAATCAGTTATACGCCTACTTGACTATACGAGGCAATGTTATTGATAAGGTTTTGGCGTAACTTTCACTTGTTTCACCGACTTAGGTTAGATTACAAACTACCTCCTACCGTAGATACTTTTGCGCTCGTATTAGATATGTAACTCGTCTACTCTAGCTATGAGGATCAGTTTCCAGCACCACCAGAAGGTTGCAGGTTCAATTTTCGTCTAGGTCTCAGAAATCGTTTTTCTGAGGAAACCAGCTTAACGAATGTTCGTTGGTTGTCTGATTAGGTTGCAATTGATGGCTATAAACTTAGTAAAATTGTCCGCTAAACTAAATTTTTGTTACCTAGTGGTCTACTATCATAATCCTTCCAATTATAGTTTTGTTGTCTTGAGATTTACTATTATATATAATAGCTTTACTATACTTGAAAATAATGTTCTTCTGAAACAGTGTAAGCTCGCTGAAAGCCTGATTTTCTTTGTTTTATTTTCTGCAATTAAGTACAGCCTTGGTCATGCATGTAAAATTGTTAGGGATTTACATGTGTGACAGAGAAATTACTAGGCATTATTACCACGTAAACTGTACTTATGAGACTGTTATTATGGAGGATGAATACTGCATTCTAAAGGAAGAACTCATTGTAACCAACTCATTGTAATCAATAGTTTATCTAATGTGCTGTATGGATAACTTATTTCTTTGAAAACTTAGCATTGTTTTATAGGCTGAGAAGGGACTTAAACAATGCTGACCATGTTCAGACATAGTTTTACGCTACTCTGGCTTGAAAAGTTTTGAACGTAGCTTACAAAACTACCGTTCATGACCCAACGTTTCAACAATCCTGTCTAGTGTCTTCATCAGGGGTGATTGATCTGAACACGAGGTCCCTATATACATCCTTAGTGAACCACTGGTGACGTTATCTATTAACGAGGTGCAAATAGGCATCCAGTAATAAACCACCATCATCGCGAGTCAATGGAACCGGGACGCAATTGATATGCCACTCCTTCAGACAACGTCTTTGATGATAACGTGGATTGGTGGTAATAATTTTGGAATTTTCGCACGTAATCATGCGGTTGGTTAGACACGCGTACTCCGACAAGGCAGAATTTTCTTTTTCGAAAGGAAAACTGCCTTTTGGTGCTCTTTTAAGCGCGTTCCAAACTGACGTTTAGTCTGGCCAATGTACTCCTGATCACAGTCATTACACGGAATGGAATAAATCACGTCTTTTCTCTGATCTTTCGCAACACAGTCTTTAGGTTTTGCAAATATATGTCCCAACGTCAAGAATGGCTTTTGTGCAACTTTTACGTTGAAATTGCCTAAGATTTTTTTAGTAGATTCCGTAATTCCTTGAATGTACGGAACAATTACAAAACCCATCATCGAGTATTCATTCTCAGTGTTTGTGCGTGATGGTCTAACTGGTCTTAAGCAGTTTTTAAGAAATCATTAGGATAGCTGTTAGTCTTCAAAATTTCGAATATATGTTTTCTTTCACTTTCCTTGGCATCGAAAGTAGTTGGTATACCTTCAGCTCTCAAAAACAAAGATCTCGAGACGGACTTCTTATGGCATATAGGATGGTGAGAGTCAATAGAGAAAAAACTTGTCTGTGTGAGTTGGTTTTCGATACACTCTAGTTTGAGGTTTTGAAGGCTAACAGCTATCCTAATGATTTCTTAAAAAATTGCTTAAAACCAGTTAGACCATCACGCACAAACGCTGAGAATGAATATTCGATGATGGGTTTTGCGATTGTTCCGTACATTCAAGGAATTACATCAGGAGTACATTGGCCAGACTAAACGTCAGTTTGAAACGCGCTTAAAAGAGCGCCAAAAGACAGTTTTCCTTTCGAAAAAAGAAAATTCTGCCTTGTCGGAGTACGCGTGTTTAACCAACCGCACGATTACGTGTGAAAATTCCAAAATTATTACCACCAATTCACGTTACCATCAAAAACGTTGTCTGGAGGCGTGGCATATCAATTGCACCCCGGCTTCATTGAATCGCGATGATGGTGGTTTATTACCGGATTCCTATTTGAACCTCGTTAATAGATAAAGTCATCAGTGGTTCTCTAAGGATATAAATAGGGACCTCATGTTCAGATCAATCACCCCTGATGAAAACATTAGACAGAAGTGTCGAAACGTTGGGTCATGAAAGATAGTTTTGTAAGCTACATTGTACGTTCAAAACGTTTCAAGCCAGAGTAGCGTAAAACCATGTCGGACTATTCACCTGGCTGCGTTGGGAATTTGTTTACATGCGCTGACTATGTTATTAAACAGTGCTGCCAATAGCTTCCAAAAGCTACTACTGCCAAGAGTACATATACTTTATGTCGAAGTGTTTCCTTTTCCATGGTAAAAATGGGAATACAGTTAGACTCGCAATCACTAATATGTCCATACAGTGGCAGTATGCAAGTCTGGGCCCCATATGTACACTTTGTCTGGTAGGATTAAAATGCTGTAGCTGCCCAAATCATATTCCCAAAAACAAAGAAGTAAAAAAAGAAACATTACTTATTATTGTAATAAGAAAATTATGTATTATTCTGACAAAAAAAAAGATTTGTGATGAAATGAAATTTGAGTTTTGAAAAACTTAACAAGATTAAATTAGTAGATACTGTAGCTTATTAGGCAGGCAATACAACTATAAGTATATGGCTTCTTTCAGTTATGATCACTTTTCTTTTTTTCACTTTTCTTGGCAAGGACTGAGGGAGTTTTTATATATTTTAGGACAATAAAAACCTTTAGATTCTTGTACTTGTTCATAACTGTTACTCTAAAAACATGGTCTCCAAAAACCTCTAGGTGTGGTAATGAGTCCAGAAACGCTTATAATATCATCAAAAATAGAGAATATTTATGATTTAAAAGGCATATAATAACTGAAGGGAAAACTGTAACATGGCAATAATTTGCCTTACTATAGATCCACATGCAGCCTTACTTAAGACTGTAGGTGTATTTATACTGATTTTGGTTACCTTGGGGAAGAAAACGCTACTGTGTGCAGTTGCTGAAGGCAACTATTAGCAGCCCTGGTAACATACGCAAGCATTGTGAAAGGCCTGTTTGGGTCTAGCAAATATTAAACCATGACACCAGTGCCAATGTGTTTGTACAGAAGAATCACCTCTGCGTCAGATAAAGTACTAATTACACTGATAAACTACTAACATGAGTTGGTTACAGATAGTTGTGTTGTTTATTGTTTTCATCCTTGCAGTATTCATCCTCCATAATAACAGATTTACAATTGCATTTTACATGTTAAAGTTTATGGTAATAATGCCCAATTACTATAGAGTTATACACATAAAAAACATAGCATATTCTTTTCTGTCACACATGTAAATCCCGAACAATTTTCAATGCACGACCAAGGCTGTAATTAATTGCAGCATTAATAATACAGAAAATCAGAATTTAGGAAATAAAACAGAAAATCAGGCTTTCAGCGAGGTTACACTGTTTCAGGAGAACATTATTTTCAAGTATAGTGAAACAATTATGATAGCAGACCAGACAAAGCAAGATAAAACCCAAAAATTTCCAAAAATTTTATCTGGGTCAAAAAACGCACTATATCATTCTTCCAACCAACTTCAATACAAATATATCATTCTAACATCCGAATTCTAAAAACCTACCAATTAGATTCTAAAGATATGGAGTTTAAAAATAACGTTTGCCTAGTTATAAAGTGTAATAAAACATACCCTTTCGAGTTAAAAATATGATGGCCCAGACAACATATTTAAATAGAGACATAACAAAGACATATATTATGAAATATTTAATGAACTAACGTTTCATCGCTAAACCCGCAACATCTTCAGAGTGAGATAAAATTACAAAGTCTCGGCTTAAATATAGTAGGCTATTTACAAAA
>JBAHVQ010187800.1:0-15185 GCA_036872915.1 Nanipora kamurai | reverse complement strand
TTGACAAAGGCGAAACAGTTTCTTGTTTTGAATGAGTTCATGACGTTTAAGATAGTGAGCGTTCTCTCGATCTGAAAAAGACTTGAGATGAAGCATATCCAGTGATGAAACAATTTGGGCTCGGGACGAACAGGTCTGTGACGATTGTAAGTTTAATGCACGAACACGGGAGTTTAGTTTAGTTCCCTGAAGAAGACCTCCATTTGTTTTCTTCTAGGACGATACGGAGTTTCCGACCTTTACTCACTGTTCGCAATTCGAGAGAAATGCCTTAATCCATCGAGTGATGGCAGGATGCACTCCAAGGACATTAAGTTCCTTAATAATGAAATTATGGTCCACCAGGTCAAAACCTTTCTTGAAATCGGCAAAAAACAACCTCGCAGTGCAAGACCCTCGTTCCATACCAGCCAGGATTGAGCGCAACAGATATACCAGAGCATGTGTAGTAGATTTTTTAGGGAGAGCAAATTGTTTAGAGTCAAGTTTATCAACAATCTCTGGGAGCAAGTTGTCTAATGTACAGCCCTCCATAACTTTTACAATCTGTGATGTCAAAGAAATCGGTTTTAAATCGTCTTCGATGCTCAAAGGGGGTAGGACCTTTGGAACAGGCACAACGAAGGATCTCTTTAATCCTACTGGGAAGGTACCTTGTAAGATAGATGAATTATAAATATCCGCTATGATTGGGGCGAACTCAAGCGCAAATGTTTTTAAAATCTTATTTGGAATCATGTCCGGCCTGGGGGATTTCGTAGTTTTAATCTCACGAAGTTTCATTGTCGGAAATGCTTGTAAATAAACAATGATGTAAGGTGATACTCTTAAACTTAATGTGAATGGACAATAGCCAAACCGGAAGACGTCCGAGATATCCGTAAAAGATATTAAGTATCCTTTGTTACTTGCATGTGATAGAGACCGTCCTAGAGAGAGAATGTCAATTTTAGCTTGTCTTTTTAACGAATAAATTGTTTAATTCAAGACTGGTTGCTGGTCCCGTGGTCTAATAGTTGACAGTATACAGTCCCTTGAGAAAGTTAAGAAACCAGCGGATGCATAACTGCCTCGTGCTAACGCGCGAAGCAGAAAAGTGCCAAATTCGTACAAACATGGTGGGTGTTGACGAGGTACTCACTGGGTACATGTACAAGGCCAACTTCGTCGTAGGGTGGTAAAATCAAAATGAGACGTAAGATCAATAAGGAAGTCATTAAACCTTTCCGCCAATTGATCACAACTAGGGACATCGTCTGAAAGGAGTTGATGATGCCAAGAGTTTCTGGGCGATGATATGCCAGCGAGAGCTTTAACCTCCTTCCACCACCTTCTCGGGTTCGAATTCTTCAATCTCTTCACCGTTCCAGCGTAGTACTTATTACGTGCAGCTTTTGTCATAGATTGGACTTTATTCCGCCAAAATTTATAGACATTTGAACTTTTTCCTTTTTCATGAAAGGCTTTCTGGCGTTTTGCAATAGCAATTTTAATTGATGACACCATCCATGGCTTATCACATTTTCGGAACTTAGTCCTTTCCAAAGGAAAATAGTAATTGATTAACGCATTTATCATCCTATTGAATGTTTCATATTTTGCATCGCAGTCAGATGTATGAAGAATATCAGATCAATCGAGAGTAGTAATCAAACGTCCGAAAGTTCGCATTTTATTATCTGTAAGGTCCCGTTTCCATAAAGGTGATTTATCGAGTTCGGATGAAAGATTTTGAGCTGCCAAAAGGATCGCATTATGATCACTGGTACCGATAGGAGAAAGATGAATTGATTTGTAGTGTTTATCCTTCGAATTAGTTAAACACCACTGCAGGATTGCATTATCTCTGGTAGCTACCATAGTTATTTGCGACAAGCCGCTTATTCTTTGAATATGCTTAGCGTCGACAAATGGATTTTCAAATTCCATTAATAGCCTACAATAAATGTTGTGAATGTAGACACAGACGCCGCCTCCACTAGAAATCAGACGGTCATTTCTAAACTAGTTAAAATTAGGCAAAGATATCGTACTGTCTGGAATCGTTGGTGATAGCCAGGTTTCAGTTAGGCAAATCATACTGACATTGTTAGTGGATACTACAGCGCAGAGTTCATCGATCTTCGGTGTAAGAGAACGGATATTGCAGAGAAGTAAATTTGGGAGTTTAGCCGGTAATGATGTTGGTATAGGAGAGACTTGTTGGTTTGCAACACCATTTGTACTATTCGATAATGGAATTGTTACTAAGTTGCCAAGGTTACTGTAACTGTTTTTATACCATTCCAAGAAGGATGGTTGGGGTCTCTTTTTAATGAAGACTCAGACACGTAACGATGTGTAATTCTGGGGCCGGTTGCATAAAAAGATTATTACCTTTAACCATGATTAGTGCTTAATTTTAGCCAATCAGGATCAGAGGATAAGAATTTAACTACGTTTTAATCACCCGACGGCTGACTTAATCGTGATTAAGAGTATTATACAACCAGGCCCTGGTCGGTATATTAAAGACAGGGCTCAATTGTTCGAAATTTCTCGGTGCACAAAATTCAGGCAATCTATCCATTTCTTCGGCCGAGCTACAGATAGTCGTCGTTGTTGTGTACCGTGTCTCTGTCCTGGCTGTCGCGTTTGAGGTTGATGTCTGTAGCTTTCGGATTGATGACTGAGGTTCTTGCGATACTGCAAATGGCGAAGGCGAGATTGGGTCGATATTTTGAATTTTTGACCTTCTCTCGTTGGTGCATGATTCTTCCGGCGACCTGGCTGTAAAAAATGTTGAACTGGTACATTTTGCCTTTTGCCATAATGATCCACTTGGTTGCCACTGGCCCGACTTTGATCATTTTGGCTATAACTGGACCACAATTTTCCATCATCATTTTGAGATTTTAATTTATTTGGTTGGCGTTTACTTCCGCGGGATATACATTTTTTATTAACTCTTTGGTTATGATTAGCACAATTATATTGTAATTTTCTTTGCTTAAGGAAATTAACGTGAGATTGATGTTTTGATCGCTAATCTTTGATTTGTTTACTAAACGAAGTGAATAACTCATCATCTTGGACATCATTGGCACGGCTTGGTGTTAATTCACTTTGTTTAGCCGAATTTACTTGAAATTTATGTTTTAATCGGTAATGTTGAATTTGTTTAACAAATGAGGTAAGAGACTCGCTCGGTTTCACTGCCAGATTGTTCACAGGATTCAATTTCTATGACCTGATTAGATGATAATCGGTCAGGTGATGCGATTTCAATACCTTCATTTCGTAACGAACCTACAGCAGACTTGACTTCTACAGGGTGTCCCCAAAAAAGTATACCTTTTGAAATCATGCCTTTGTTGGAATTTGAATGCCTGAGTATTATGCTGAACCCACGGGAGCGTAAAGTACTGTATTTTTCATTCAAATTCCAACAAAGGCATGATTTCAAAAGGTATACTTTTTTTTTGGGACACCCTGCATGACCTGGTTAACCGATGGTGTGATGAAGTTTTCTACTTGTATATTGTTTTCCAAGCCCTGTAGGACTTAATTAACGTCTTTGCTGTTATATTGTTGGATTAGCGTTGGACGATTAATGACTCTCTGATCCTTACAATAGTTATTGTGTAATGGTCCTTGATGACCACTTTTTGACGCATTTTCGAACGTGAATGCATCCGCATTGCGATAGAATTTGAATATTTTAATTTCTTCCTTAAGTCAATTTACTTCAGCTTCTAAAACTCTGTTCCTGAGTTTTTCTTCTTCAAGATCAATTTGTAGCAGTGTTATTTCGCTGCTTAACTTTGTTACCGTTGGCAAAATAGGTTCCCCTTGCGAATCAAGTAGAGACTGCACTGAGTCCATTCTGCTTTTCAACATTTCTAGCTCTAGCAATATGTCATCCATATCGTCGCAAAGGCTTCCATATACAAAAATATTCGCATCATCTTTTGCGGAAGGAGATGCACAAAGAGTAATTAGGTACTCTTTGGCTGAAATGCCGCATTTACCCTTAAACGATAAAGTTCCTAGCTTACCCGGATAACATATCACAGTGAAGTCCGAAGTAAAAGCGTCGAACCTTTTTGAATTTCCTCCAGGAAGCCACCATTTGCCATCTTGATCGAATGCCTTTTTGACGAAATCCTGCGATGACTCGTAGCTGTAACACCATTTAATTCGATTTCCATCATAAGCAACACTCTTGGATAGTATGTATTTGCTAATTTTTTCGGAATTGAAGGTATCATAGCAGTTGCTGTATCCGGAGCTAGCCATCGCTTGTCAGCTCTCTTCATATATACACTCGATAAGTATTCTGAACTTGTGGGACAGATTAACTGACCACTCACCAATTCAGGTGGTTGCCTACTTAAATAACTTGGATGATCATGCAGCACAAGATGAACATTTATATATGGAAGCAATGTTTCTTTGAACAACATATTTTTTATTATTGTTTTACAATCATTCTATATTAAGGTTACATCGCAGTTACTCATCAGTCATGATTACTCCTAATGATGGAATAAATTATGATCAATGTTTACTTTCTCAGATCTAAGGGCAAGTGGGGTTACAACACAAAACTGAGCTCCAGTCGTGTCGTGCTCCGCAGTTTTGTAAGTCGCTGTTTAATTGTTGAACTGGTAGCTGGCATGTAATCCAATACACACAAGTACTCCCTGCTCGAACAAACTTGCACCTCAGTATCCAGCGATCGGGATCGCAAGGTTGACCTCCGTAGCTTCGATTACATAACTGAAAGTTAGTGGTCCTTTTTTTTCTCGTCGTTCTATCTAAAGAGTAAAGTCAGCTTACATCATTTACAAAGAACAACAATCCATTCAGCCCGCATGGCAAACTGCGCAGGGCGAAGTACCGGACTTTCTAGCTACTGAATATTCAATGAACCAGAAGTCCAACTTAGTGGTTTTTCGGTCCTAGATTTTTTCCAGCGATCATGGCTCGGACGTGCGAACGTCCCCGCCAAACGAGTTTTGTTACAGGAGGCTTGGCCTCTCACAAAGCTGTTTGATTTGACCAAAATCCAGAACCAGCCGACAACTTAAGGAAATAAAGGAAGAGACAAACTCCGAATAATATCATCTTGATAACTCAAGATATGAGCTAAGATCAAGAGAATTACAATGAAATTGTGATATTTCGTTTTTATTTCAAAGACATCATCATTTTTTCTGATGGAATTGAACAAGTCTCGCAGACGCTTGCTGCGAGAGGGAGATCCAGGGGCACCTATGGAAAATGAAAGACCACTTTGGCCAGAGGAGGAGTTACACAAATGACAAACACTTGATTTCTTAAAAGTCATTCACCCATCTATTTGACGAAATTGAATTTGTTATGTGTAAAAAACAGGTATTAAAATATGTTAATTTTTCAGTATCGTAGCAATCGATATACCAGGCGGAAATCGTAATCACGTAAGAAAAATTACTTCTCTGCAAAAAAATTTTCTAGTCATTGATTTTTGAGCAAGAAAAAAAGAGACTAAAGACTGTTTTCCACTAAGCACAATATTTCGTGTTGGGCGGAATTTTCCTTTGTTTCATGAGCTTCGAGGACAAACTATTTTAAAAAGACAAAGCTAAATTTCTTATAGCCGGTTTTCCACTATGTGGACTTTTCCGTGCCTATTGACTTCTACTGGTTTCTCATTGGCTCTTGGGAACCAAAGAGAGAGCAAATGTGAAACAAGAAAAAGGCGATGCGGGCGAAAAATTCCCCCTACGGCATCGAAACTGTTGGTAGCCACCTTAAATAC
This sequence comes from Nanipora kamurai, assembly GCA_036872915.1. Taxonomy (NCBI): domain Eukaryota; kingdom Metazoa; phylum Cnidaria; class Anthozoa; order Scleralcyonacea; family Helioporidae; genus Nanipora; species Nanipora kamurai. The sequence goes on along the minus strand of JBAHVQ010187800.1, from coordinate 9,400 downwards.
TTGTTTATTCAAACAAGGTAAAACCACCATAGAATAAAACATGTCCAACTCGTCGGCTTGATAGCATGAAAAATGATTTGTGAGGTCTTACCATAGATTGTTATAGGTTGCTCTTCAACGACCACATCGTCCTCATCAATTTTCTTCAAACTGTAAACCACTAAGCCAGCACAGAATCTCCTCACCGACAGACTGAGGTCCTTTGGTTGCAGCAATTTATCCATGGCCCACTCCGAAGACGTTGAAATAATGCCGCGCCGAGTGTTTTTCTTCATCGATGCCTGGGGAGGAAAAAAACCAACAGTGGCGTTATTGAGATAACTTTCAAAAAGATTTTTAAATAGCATGGGAGAATTGTTTCAAGAGAGAGGGAGAGAGATAAGAGAAATTGAAAAGATATACCAAGTTTAATCTGAGCGGAAAAGTGGATAATATAGTTTTATCCTCACAACAATCTCAGTTAGGGCTGTAGTATCTCATACGTAAACGGAACGCCTGGATGATAGTGCTTTGAGGTTACTTAAAAATTAGTTTGTAAAAGTTTTGAGTGTATTATCAACGTCTTAAGATCGTTTGCAAACGAACAATCAATTACATGGGCATCCTGGACAATGATAAAACTTTGGAAGTTAGCCTTTGACTTTTATAAATTTTCGAAGAGAAGCCGATTCATTCGAAATTAAGAAAATAATCAGATTTATATCGGTGAACTGTAAAAGACTGGAACAACAAACTCTATAAGTTTCGCCTTATGATCAGGTGAAGCATCATTTCCCGCCCATAGAGGCAGCCGAGGCAACCATGTACCTATCATGATGTGTGTGTGTTTCATGTGTGTAGTTACCACGCGTGTAGTTACCAAGGCGACAGTGATACTGTAGCTTTCTAATCTGTTTTAGTTGGTGACTTCTTATTTTAAGGTAATAAAAACAGGTCTGAATGATCAAAACTAAATCAAATGTAAGAGCAACCGGAGTTTCAGTGCGGATTTTCGACCAAACTTTTCCATCTGTTACCGACGGTTTTTGTGAAGAATAGGTAAACCAAAAGACAATTTACTTTTGTTTGACAAGAATCAACGATCAAACCCGCGCGGGGCTTGGGGAAAACGACCAGAATGTCTGGATGTCGGCCATTCTTGGTTTCACTTTTAGATTAGTTAATTGACTGCAGTCAGCCTTCCAGACTGTTATAGAGTTTAGTGTGGCTGGCTTCAAAATTCAACCTGGAGTTATCGGTCCAGTCTTTTCAGAGTTCACTGCATTATATACCTCATTGGTGCGCAAAATGACCAGCGGTCTTCCCTTTAATGAGCAAAATCATCTGGCATCAAGGGCAGTTTACACGGGTAATTTTTCTTGCGATTTTTATCCGCCGCACGCATGCAATCGAGTAGAGTGACTTACGACATAATGGCAGCTGTTTAAAATATTCTTTTATGAGCATGTAAATTAGTCTCACTCTTCGTACTTGTATTTCAAAAGAATCTTTGCTTCCAAATGAGGCGAGAAATGCTACTTGACATGCACATAAAAATATAATTTAAACTGGAGGCCATGATGAATAGGGTCTATATGGTCCAGTGGTTTTGTGAGTTGATCACTCATTCACATTCTTCAGAAGAAGGAAAATCGCAAGAAAAATAACCGGTGTAAACAACCCTTTAGACATGTAAGAACCAGGGCCGCGGAGAGGATGTGCGGGGCCCGGGGCAATTTTTTTTCGTGGGCCCCTATGACGTCATAGGGGTATTAGATACCCCTATGACGTCATATCATTTTTTGAAGTTAGGAGCCCCTGTTAAGTTAGCCCTGTTTAGCGCTAACTTAACAGGGGCTCCTAACTTCAAAAAATGATATAAACATGGCGGTCTCTCAATTTGGGACCCCTCGTAACATGGAGGCTCGGGGCAGATTGCCCCCTGCCCCCCTCTCGGCGTCCCTGATAATAACCAGGTGATCCGGAAACACAAAAGTGGACTGGAACTAGTTGTCGAATAGAAATCCATTTCCAACTTCAAATTGGTTAATATTTCATGATTTATATCAGATTCTGATCTTAAATTCATAATGGCAATACCTTTTCCTTTACTGAATACTGACACAAAGTTTTAAAGACTTTCACTAAAGACACAGTACGTTACAACTGACTAATGATGTTAAACTGGATTTCGACTGTGCTGCTACTCCCAGGCCTTTTGCTTGTGGTCAGATCAACTGGAATCTGGCCTTAGATAGAGTAAAATAATAAAATTGTCACACAACAACTGCGTTCATGAAAGAGTTGATACGCAGAACAAAACAAAACAATGTCTTACTTGTTCCATGTCTTCGTTCATCTTGTTTGGCGACGGTTCCTGACGATCTAACGGCTTGACGTGGCAAATGCCGAGATCAGGAAGACGAGTAATGGTCAAATTCTGTTAATAAAAAGCTTTCGGTTAGTTTCATCTTTGGCGTTGTCTTTAAATTATCTCAAGATACTGCCAAATTACTGTCAAAATATACTCACCAGATTATAGTCCATAAGAACCTCGGACCTGCCAACATCGTTATGGGATGGAACGCTGAAGAACACTGTGTTCTCCTTTGTGTTAATTCGCATTGTCTCGTTGAAATGAACCCCTTTTTCTCTTACTTGGACGTGGTACTCAACCTCTGCATTTCTCTTTTAGAAGATCATTGAAAAATTGAATGAAATTACTTTTTGTTATTGATTATTCTTCGAAAGTATAATTTTCAGTAATTTAACTTCCTGGAATTCTATTGAAATTCGCTCTGTTACTCACCTTTCCAGTTTGGATGCTGCGAACTATCCGAGCTTTTGGTTGATCGTTTCCAAAGACCAGTGTAGCTATCGATAAAAGTATGACTAGTAAACTTCGAAATGAACTCATCTCGCAAATCTGTGGTGCAGAATAAACTTCTTTCTTTCAGCTTAGTGGCTTTCCAGACCCGTTGCCCTAACTGCTTTTGAGATGACAAATTCGGTGCCTTAAATACATAAGGTAGAACCGACCTTTGGTCATCCGGTGGATCGTGGTATCCCATTTCATCATCAAAACTCTTGCTGTAAAAGCAATTTGTTGAAACGGAAGAAATGATCAAGCGGTCATCTTGGTGGGCGGATAGAAAGGGGAGGGGACATATTTTTTGGATCCTAAATTTTGTCCATGTTTTGTCGTAAGTCGATATCCTGCTGGACTGAACACAAATTTAGCGATAAATACAGTAATTCGGAACGACAAATGTACAATATATTTCTCAGACAAAACGATTTTTAGATGTATTCAAGAAGTCCGTTTGTTTTCACTTAATACAAAATGCCCTGGGGATATAACTCCACGGGAAGGAATTAGACTATCCTTCCGTTGAATGATTCCGTGTATGATTTCATAACAAGGCAAATGACTGTCTTTTACGTAGTATTTGCAACTTAACTATAGTCAATTCTGTGTATCGGCATGTAAACAATACTTCTCAGTTTATTTTGTTCTTTTTTTACCATGATAGATTAAAATTGAATCGAACTAAGGGGTTATATTTCGTAATACCGGAATAACACAAGTATGAACCATGGTGTTCACACGGAGGTTAATGGGTAGTGTATTATAATCTCTGTCGGTACATGTAATAATTCTACACATTGAAGAAGACATTGATGTCTCTACATTTTCATTGCATGATACTAGTTACGAGATGTTGCAAGAGTAGATAATTCCGATTAAATACCAGAACACATGAAAGAACTTGAATTAATCAATTCATGCATTATAGATCACATCCTGCGCCGGAGCAGTGTCAACACCTCAAGTGAAATAGAACAAAAGTCTAGGGAATCGGGATATGTCGATGCTTGAATAAATTTCAATCTGAAGCTATGTCATCAATGAAAAGTGAATTCTCCGAGTTTGAACAGAGCTATTGTGCTATTTTCGATGTGTTTAAAGTTGATAACAAGAAATAATTACGTATAATTTATTTAGTTTGAAGTGTTAAAATTAATATATTACCACAAGTGAACAAGCTGACTTTCAAGTCACACTGTCACTGCGACTGTCACACTTTATCGTTGTTGCTTGAAAGCAACGACGATAAAGTGTGACAGTCGCAGTCCTTGCCGTGAAAAAATTGCAGGAACCAAATAGCATACTGATAGACGAGAATGAAGTTTGAATCCAGTGTACAACATTAGCACTACTTATAGGGTAAGGAAGGGAAAAGTCGTGTAAGCAAACACGTTTAGCCTTTAGGATTAGGCTTTCACCAATCAATAGATACATTGATTGGTTTATAATTTTTCCAACTTTAAATATTATCTCCACGTATTCCTTTTAAAACTTCACGTAATTGAAGTCTACCGTGTTGCCAGACAATGCTTTTCGATTGAATATGGTTTAACCAGTTGAGTATCGAGTCAACTGGAAAGATTTGACCTGTGCAAAAAGCCAAATGAAATGGCACAGCTTGAAGAGCTAACCCTTTCCCATCCACACTTTGGACACATGATCTCTTCTGAAAGTCACTTAGGGCGACCTTGTTGATGTCGTCCGTTGAAAGATATTTTGACAGGATTGGCAAATTTGATCGTCAAATTGCTGAAGGAAGATCAATTTTGATGTAATGATGACGTAAAATTGGCCATTGTTTTTCCAACCGGAACATTTTAGCGAGCGGGAATCCACATTAAACTGGAAACTGATGATACAGTGATTCCGACGACAACAGTTTGTTGTGCGTTGAAGCACCCATCCGTAATTTTATCTTGTAGTTACACTCGTATGAAAGGAAGGTTTTTCAAAATATAATACATTTGGTCGTGATCTTCAAAGGGTCTCTACGTTGGTTTGGTCTGTCGTATGCATTTTGTAGTTTCATCGAAACATTCCTAAATTGTCAGTATGTTATTAATTACAGAGTGCAGAGATAGTATGATCATTTGAGTCAAATTAAGGGGCTGATTACCTGAATGTGCAGTGTTTTAATCCTATTTCAAAATTATTCTTAGAGTAATATGACAGGAAAATTGTTTGATTATCGTACACTGCGAGTCTGCGAAAGTCACCTCCAAGGACTGAATTGACTTGAACGGGGTTTGAACTCGCATCTTCAGCTAACCCGACCTAGCTCTAGTCTACAAGCCTAGAGCTGTCTAGTCAGCCGAAAAGAGCTGGCCCGAGTCAGAGAGAGATAAAAAAACAAGAAAAAACAAAAAAAATTCGCATTAAAATTGACCTAACATACGTAATGTGAGATAAAATGTTATAACTAGTTTGTAGCCGATCTGGAATGCCTAACTTTACAATTTTCTTTAAGAGCATGTTATCACTCCCAGGCCAGTTCATAAGATATTTTCTCACTATGACCTTCGTGCAATTGGATATCTGCCCTTGAAAAGATATTTTGACAGATCTGGCAAATTTGCTGAAGGAAGATCAGTTTGAGAATTAAATTGGCTGATTTTTAATTTTAATTTTAACCGGATTATTTTGGCGGACGGAAATCCGCTGTCGTTCAACAACAAACAAAAGACCTGTTTGGTGTTGAAACGACTATTAGGAATCTCAACTTGTGGTGACATTCGTAAAGGAAAGTTCTTCACGGAATAATACTATTACAGTTGGCCGTGATCCTCTTTCGGTCTCCGGTAGGATGGCTTGGTCTGTCGTAAGCATCTTCTGTTTGTCCTTCACCTTCATCCAAACATTTTCAAATGCCCAGTATTACAGAGTCAAGGTATAGTCATGTTGGAGCTCGTCATGCCACTGTTTTTTTCTCTTTCTAGCCGATAGAATTCAAACAATCTACTTAAAGCATTGAATTAAAAATATTTAATTGGACAACCCGCACTATTATTAGATCCCTATCCAGGGCCAAAGACATTTTGTTAGTATTTGTGCTTGATAAAAGTTTCCGTATCCAATGTATATTGCCCAAGCTCGCAAATGCAAAACACCGACGACGAACATTACCAGCGCACGATTCTGACGTTCGCTTTTCATCTGAAAGATGTCTATTTAACCCGGATTCATTTTGATCCATTGCAGTGAAATGAACCTTTACTGTTTACATGACATGGACCTTTTCGTAAATAGATCTAGCATCGAACACCTCTACTTCATTATTTTGAATTCCATTCAGTTTTCACTCATTGTTCTGAGCTAGGTTAAGAGGCTGTTTAAATGGGAGGCAAGCCAACCCAGCTAGTGGGATAGCCCGGTAAGCAAGATCTCACTGCGTCAATATTTTCGTATTAAAATTTTCGTTGTGTTTACATGGACAAGCGGCCAGGTCGCATAGCGAGATTTCACTTTAGATGAGGTGAGATACCGGCAGGCGGGATGAAAATTTTCTCATGTAAACACTCATTAGGCGGGTTGGCCCGCTTACCGAGATGATTTCTCCAAAAGTGCGCGTGTGTCAAAACTTGTTTTGGTACTGTCGATTCAAACAATCCCGGTAGGCGGGATGAATTCGTTCATACAAAAACATGTCAGAAATCCGCTCCTCCACCAGGCTATCTCACTTACCGGGCTGGCTCGTCTCCCATAAAAACAGCCCCTTATTTAAGAAAATGTCCGTCTCTTTGCGTGAGACGAATCAAGAAGTTAAAAGAACTGAAGCCACAGACAAACGGAACAACAATGCAAGCAACCGCAAGCAATATTGCGTGAAATCCTGAAGTGTATGCACGAGAATATTTGAAGTTTGGAAAATTTGATGAAAAGAAATCCTTGCTTTTGCTATTTACTAATCTTTGCACTGCAATGTTCCACCTTGTCATTGTGTCCGCGGCTTATAAACTTGACTGTTGAAGACAATGGAAATAGACATGATTTCTCGATTGAAGTGAGTTTTTGGAGCAAGCATCAGAGGGTAACGGGTTGTTATCTGAGAGTTTAAGTTTGATGAAAGTTTGGATATTGTCTGATAAAGGTACTGTTGTAATGCGTCATTCTCTGTAGAATATTTTACGTGATGATAATTTGTAGAGTGTTTGGGCTTAACATTATGTTGCCAATATTGCTGGGTCCAACATGTTTTAACACCGTATTGGGGTGTTGTTGGCGAAGTTTGAAACGCTCAAATCTTGCGATCGTTTAAGAACAGTAAAACAATGTTGCGTGCGTTTGAACAAGTTCCCCAAGAATGTTGATCGACTCGGGCAATTGCCCAATACTCGGTTATCGTATGCAAACATATCACGAGAGGTTGTTGTCGTATGCTTTGTGTATGTCCTTTTATTCAATATCTGTTTTACAGTCTTCCACGATCAATCGGCCTTTTGTCAACAACGACACACACGCCTTAGTTTCCCGCGCAGTGGCTATGACGTCATTCTATACATATATACTCTACAGTTATATTTCACGACATACGATTATTGTGAATGAGTGTAATGATAGATCGCCACAATCCCCCTGCACCATTTAGTTTTAATTGAGTATAAGCTTTGAAATTGTGGTTTGGGGAACAAGTTTGGTATGAAAGTGCTTTTCTCTAGTATGAGATACAAAAACCCCCAACAAATTGTCTTCTTGTTATGCTGCAGATGAAGGTTGTTACAAATTTACTCTCGAAACTTTCACGTCCTCTCTAGACAATTTGGTAATTTACAAAAGAAATTAAGTGGAATAGCTTGTATCTCCAGCCAAAAAGTTTTCTGGGACTGTGCAATAAAAACCACCATTTTAATTAAAACTCGAAAGCAGTTGACTTCAGTCTACCGGAACAAGAATAATCTTTGTACAGCGTATCGTCGAAGTTCAGTGCTGATTAGAGTTACACACGATGCAGTGTCAAATTTTAGGCAACTTCATGGTAATACATTTTAAATGACATGATAACTGAAATTTTTAGGCAAACGCGGAAACTTTCTAGGGATGCATAATTGTAGAATATGACCCGATCAGAAAATTTGTGAAAATCGTGATAGGAACCAATTTTAAAACATTCAGCGTAAGCACTTTAGATTTTTCTGAAGATTGTTCTCAAAATGCCGGAATTGTTATTTCGAAGATGGACAGTTTCGTGGTTATGGTCGCCATCTTTCCAAGTAGGGCTAAGACAAAGCTTAGATTACACAGATAATTTGTCATACTTTTGTTTAAGAATTCAATATATTAAAAAACCAAAACAATCCCTTCAGGAGTCTATATTAGTTATAAGAGAGACTTAGAACTAAGGCTTGCTGGTATTCTGCATCACATACAAAACAACTAGTTGATATAGGATTGTGTTTAACCTGGTCAAACGTCTTCTGAAAAAACAAGCGAGTTGAGTTGGGGTCGCCTTGAAATGCCAGCCAATTCAGTAATAAGGTTTTAACTTTGTGAATTTACAACTTCTAAGCTGAACAATGGCCTAGATGAACGAATACAACCTAACGATTCAAGAGGCAGTGGCGTAGCCAGCCCGACAATTTAGTTCTGCTATGCAAATATTTTCCTGTTTCAAGCTATTCCCGACGAACAAAGAAAATCATTTATATCCTTCGACATCATAGACTTCTAACCCTCCATATCCGAACAACTACTTGACCGGTCTATTTCACGGGCAAGCCAATTCACAGACATCACGGACAGAGACATCAATATAATCAAACACGTACGCAAATCTCTCCTCTTCCACGAAAACCGCACATGGTCCAAACGCAACACTGACAGCACTTTCGACGTTACAATGGGAAGCTTTGACGGTGCGGAAATTTGCGAACTCGTCGGGCTTTTCATCCTAAATTCATTAGAAGAAAGATTTGGGGAAAATGTTGGATTACCTTATTATAGAAAATTAACGCTCCATGAAATTAAGGTATTGCAAATTAATTCGACTTAAATTAACGCGAATTCAATGGAAAATGACTTTCGAATGAAGAAAATTAACGCGAAAGAGGAGGTAGAATTTCACAGTAAAGGAAATTAGCGCGATTAAGACATAGTTGGTGGTGACAACTGGAACAAATTTATTTCAACACTGGATGCAATGTCACTTCTGCCAGCGACAACGATGAAGATGGACTTGAAATGTTGTGAACCTTCGCCTTTGCTTTTGTGAAAGATGTAAAATAAAGGGTAAATGGAAAGAAAGAAAGCTTGTAGTTAATGTTTTTTAGGTGTCAAGAATGTCTGGACCGGTTACAAAATTGGGGTTAAAATTCTGGAAATTAAGAGCGCGGAAATTAACGCTCAATAAAATTAACGCGACTTAAATTAACGCGAATTTTAACGATTCGCGTTGATTTAATGGAAGGTTTATTTCCTATAATAAGGTATACCGCGATGATGGCCTAGCAGTTGTCAACACACGCTCAGGACGACTATGCGGCAAGGAAAGGAAAGAACTCATCCGTACATTTAATGATCTCGGACTTAAAATTACTGTTCTGACAAACCAGCAACGTT
>JBAHVQ010187749.1:0-15195 GCA_036872915.1 Nanipora kamurai | reverse complement strand
AGCTTGACGAACGTCCTCTAGTTGTTCTGATATTTACCAAGCTCCCACGTGAGCAGGCTTACTGTTCAGTGTTTAAGGATAGTTATAGTCTTAAACGGATAATATAATTTCATCATAATAATTTTTTATTTGCCACCTTTTCTTGATGGTTGTATATTTACAAAACCAAGAACAAGAGGTCGTTTTTTAAATGTAGCAGGAACATGTTACGCCTTTTGGAAAATTAGAATAGTCTTACCTTCTGTAGTTTTCCCTTTTCTCTTTATAACTTTGAGAGCAATATCCCTCGTAATTTTGTTGATTGATGTAGAAATTCGTGAAGGAGAAACACCAGAACGAAGAGAGCATTAACGATGTTCTGAACCTCGGGCGGTATATCGTTACCAACAATTTGGTGTTGAAGAATAAACATGAAGAAGTCAACGATGATGTCAGTCGGTTTAAAAACCTCTGGAATGAAATGCTTGCGAAAGCCGACGATTTTTGCAAATTGTGAGTACAATGCCATATCATTTGAAACAAATATTGCCACAAGGTGTTTACCAATTTCGTTACAAAAATAACAGCCAGCAAAGACTTCCATGTAAGCCCATAATGCATACTTATTGCGGAAACATAATTAAACACAGTTTGAATGAGGAATTACGAAATCTCAGCTTTAAATAGGTGCTATGTTACAAGAATAGAACTGACATTATCCAAGGTATGAGTGGTTGCAGAATAAACAAAATGAATTAATAAAGTTAGAAAAAAGAATCTATATTTAGATTAGGCGGTGGTTTAATCTTATTACTTAAAAAATTTTTCGGAGAAAGAGTTCGAAAGTGAGGGTCAAGGAGGCCAGACCTGATGGTGAAAAGCACCACAGGTAAAGTGCTAGAATAGAAAAAGAGCACCAAAAATAAATTCCGTGAAGTTCAGGAAGTAAGTGGAGAGAAGGGGCAAGGTTAACATTGCCCGAGAAAGTAATCTCTGTCTTGTTCTTTTAATAGATTAAAATTTCTGTCATATATTAAATTGTTTCGTATAAGACAATCGTTGCCCCGCCTCATTCGATGGTAAAAAGTCAAGTTGAAAATACCCTTCGGACAACAAATTATTCATTCCTTTTGTTTTGAAAGGAGTTTCCCGCAGTTGTTGCTTAAACTCTTACGTAACTTCCGTAATGCAAAACTGGTAATCATGATACCAGTTCTTTAATTGAAGTGTTGCCTTAGCTTGTTAGTTACCTAACTGCCATTGGTTTTCAAGGCCTGTTGCAGCTGTTACGTTTTATATGTTTAGGGCCTTACACAACGAAAAACTGAGGAGTCCGTTCCATTTTTATGTGTAAAGTCATAGATGTACAAATGGAGAGAAGTTTTCGCGGTAATTTTTATAAAACTGTGTTGAGCTTTTGTCCTGCAAACTCGAAACTTCCTCAGAGCAAGAGTGAAGTAGTAAAATGACTATATCTTTTTTTACGTTTTACTAGTTCAGTCATGCTCTAAGGAAGCCCTGAGTTTCCAGGACGAAAGCTCAGCGAAGTTTTACAAAAATCACGATGTTACCGCAAAAACGCCATTCTATTTTTTGAAATATTGTCATGCCGAGGTAAAAATTGTCATCAATAGATGAGAGATACCGCGAGGAATCTGCTATACTGTATTTCAGTACTCGTATGTTCGTAAAAATTTCTGTTTACTAATATTTCTTTATTATTGTCCTTTTTGATAGATTTGGTATCGAATTTAGCCACATCGATTTAAAAGTAAGTAAATTAAATATGTACGGTTGAATAAGGCATAGGACATGCGAAGGAAGAATGCTGTGGTCGTGACTGGATGGAAGACTTGTAGGGAGAAATGAGGTGAGCCTAAACGGGACATCGAGGCTAAAAATGAGTTACAAATCGATAGCCTTTATGCTTACGAGCTCAGAGAACTTTTCAAATTTAAAAGTTTCAGTACAAAGCTTCAGAGCATGTTCATTGATAAAGAATATACTCGTAATTTGGTGATTTTTCTTTCTTTTTTTGTTTAAAATAGTCGTCAGATCCTTTTGAGCAGTGGAAACGGAAGGTAAAGGACTTGGAAAAATGGCTTGCGGATGCCAACGAAAGACTTACTTTTGATGAAGACCATAAGGATTATTCCCTCTTAAAAAAATTACCGGCAGATACAAAGGTGCGAAATAAAATTATGCGAAACTGAGAACATAACCACTCTGTAAGACACGACATACGCTTGAACAATCTCCTTTACATTTGTGTTTTTGATTGTTCTGGTATAGAACAACTATCTTAGAGCTGTTTGCGAAAAATCCTTTTTCTTTTTTTTGGTTTGCTCTAAACAGGAAATTTCGCTAGGAATTGATAACTACTGTGTCCCACAAATGAGTGAAATTACTTCCAAAGGTCAGGATATTTTTAACAGCAAGAAATACAACCCGATTCAAAATGCTGAGATTACCGATACGATCGCTCGGCTGTCCGAAAGAATCAAGGCTTTGAAACAATTTACCGAGTCGCAGAAAATACAGTGAGTTTTGTTGTTGTTGTTTTGTTGATGGTGTCATTTATATTGTCACTTTCAGCATGAGTTTTGTGTCAGATATGATTCACTAGGGCTCCTTTGATAACAATTTCCGGAATCTATACAAGCGAAAAGACTCGGTTCCAAAGTTTCGCCGCGGTGTTGCCATAGTGTCTGGAAAAGTCAAAGAATTTTGAAAATTAACGAAAGTCAGGGAAGAGTCAGGGAATTTTTACATATGAGTTTTTACCTACAGCTACTCCACTACATAAGGTTAATTTCAATCATGGAAAAATTAGCCTTAACGCATTGTACTCTGTATTTATTCTTGGTTAATTACAATTTTGTGTTACTGTACCTTGAAATTTGACGTAAACTAAGTAAACTGTGAATAAATAGTAAGGTAAGGTCGGCTAAATGCACGGGAGTTTGGAGACCGATTGAGAATATTGACTCTCTTTTCTTTTGATCTGAAATTTTGTTATGGTGAGGGGAAAGTCAGGGAAAAGTAAGTCAAGAAATTTTGAATTTTAAGATCCTCGTGGCAACTTTGTTTACTCTGTTTCACATGAGAACGGAAGATTTCAAACCTACCTAATCTACCTTTTTTTTACTTATTTGTAATACCACGATTGCCGAAATTTCTTCTATTGTTATGCGTTCCATCTCAACTGATTTACGTCATCAAGACTCATTTGCACTAACATTACCTCATAATTGGTCGCATTAGCACCAATACCACTTGCTTTGACGTCACTTCAGATGGTATTAGTGGACATGGATTTGGGTACATTAGTTGCTAATGATAACTGTAAGAACAAAATAAATTCAGAAAAATATTGTATTGTAACGGGGATTTGTATGCCAATAGTAAGGTATCTCATAGAGAGTGTTGTCTTGTTTTTGATGTAGTGTTAGAAACGCCAGTTTGGCATACTTCAACCAAAAGCTTAACGCCTGTGAAGCAATGGTGGAAAGCGTGCTCGAAGATATGAAGAAATTAAAGTCTGTTGCATCACAACCCGAAGTGGTCCGAGATCAGGTCGATTTAATCAAGGTAAGAAAAGATAGTTTTTGATTCGATCAAAATAGTTTGGGAAGAATACGCTCTTGGTCATACAAAGTTCGTGGCATTTAGGTGTGACCATGAGTACAGTGCTGCAGAATTAAGACTCTGTACATACCCTAACACGCAGTCCGGACACATCACTAATGTCATCATAAATTTTTCCCTCGCATCCGTACGCGCACCGGTTGAAGTGGTAGTATCCGAGACCCGTGCTTGAGCATGGAGAATAGTCTGCACATTATTTCATCGCTGCCCGTTATTTTTACTCCTAATTTATTGCAGATCCAAAGGTACAAAATAGGGTAAGTTAACTGGTGAACAAGAAGGCTACAGAGATCTTACGTTCAGGGATACGGGTCTCAAATACTACCACCCTTGTCCGAGATACGTGCCAGAGCACCTAGTCTGAGTAGAACCTGAAATCATAAGAAAGCTGCTCTCTGGAGAAATAAAGAACAAACTGTCAAAAATTCCGTGCGTGGACAACATGACGACAACATTTCCATTGCAAATATGGAAAATTAATGAGAGAGATTGACAGCTCACACTGATGTTACCTCAGAAGGGGATTAACTTTCGGACTGATGGTGCAACATTACACGCATCATTACGTGTAACACTTCCGTTCTGATCATTGGGCTACCAAGACTTAGATATGAGTTTATGTGGCTCCCTGCAGTTTCTATGTTTACTGGACACAATTAGTACGGTCTCCATTTATGGACATTTCTATCTTTTAATTAGTTCAAAGTTCGGTAGAAAGTGCACCTAACTGTAGAAAAAGCATGATAAACACGAGATATTTGTCAAATTGTGCAACTTTCGTTTGTTAGGATGGTAATGATAACCTTGGAACATTGGCATATTTCCACAATTAAGACACACGTTTAAGACGCATTATCTTCGGATTTCCTCGTTGAATTTTCCTGAAAATTGGCATGATGTTAGATATTCCACTGAAGAATAAAATATCAAAATATCAGAGTGGGTTGTCAAAGTAGATTTTTTGCAATAGACTTCGTGGATTTCAAAAAATTCTGCCTTTTGAAAAATTTTGGGAATTATTTCTGTTGTTGAGCTTACTCTGTTTGCTTTAATTACCAAGTTTAAAAGAAATTCACGGAAGAAAACATCTAAAAATTTCTCATTTTAGTTACCCGGTCGGTCCTGTCGTTATAGAATAACGATTCGACAAGATCGCTGTCTACGCATGCCTGCTCAGTCATATTTAGTTACCAGTCTCCTGTTAAAAGTCTCCTAGGGAGCCTCCTTAAGTTGCAGGTTCTTCATATGTGGTACCTACGCGGAAACCACTATATGACATTAACAAACCTGCAGCTTAGCTTCCATCAGAGTCTTTGTCACCCAGTGATTAAATCCTTTCACCTGTTATTAGAAAATTGTGCGTTCGGTGCCGATCTGGTGCTCCGAAATAGTTTTTCTGAGGACACAAACTTCACGAACGTTCGCGTTCTGTAGTGACACCAAGTCCAACATGAACAAACTTGTGTTCAACGCTCGTTTGTATTAATATTATTTTAAACATTTGCTGTACCGCACTCAGGACTTGGTTCTTTTCCAAAAGATGATCGCTGTTATGTCATTAATTGAAATTGTTCTGGCGCGCACGTGCATATATCCTGACGCAAGATGTCAGCCTGACTAATGTCATTTGTATCACGTAAATGACGTTTTGTTTTTTCAAGGTAAACATTTGAAAAGGACAACTGCCAAACCGTAAAATTGACTTAGCTAATTGATGTAGGCTTAGAAGAGATCTCGACACTTTAAAACAAAGACTTTCACTTGAGAATTAGCGTAGCTGGGGATCTACTGTTGTGAGCCTGGGGGTAAAAACAGAAATCTCTCGACGAATTTTATTAACATGATATAAAATAGAATTTTTCCAGATTTTAAGACTCCCTATTGATAATCGTGAAAATCGTTAAGACACACGAGGGCAATCATGGTTGAGAATTTGAATAATAATACTATTATAGGATCGTAATAGGACAATAGCAGTCAGACATTTCAAATAAACGACAAATTTTTTAATGGTAAACAACAAAAAATTTTTAATGTTTACCATTAAAAAATTTGTCGTTTATTTGAAATTTCTGACTACTATTATAGCAGCGGGATAATGTACCGAAAAGTATCATCCAATGCAGACGATGACTACTTAATCGAAAACGTTAGATAATCTAGTATTTTAATGTCTAGCCTTCTTAAAAAGATACCAAGTTAGCGAAGATGTATGACAACATTGTAAAGAATGACAATCCTTCCGTTAGATAACAACCAAATTATCATAAATGCGATTAACTACATGATTATGATCGTGGCTTCCGCTTAGGTTGCACATATGACGAACCTGCAACTTAGCTCACCCTCTGAATCTTGGTAGCTCAATGGTTAGGCCGTCTTACCGGTCATCAGAAGTTTACGGGTTCGATTCCCGTCTAGAGTTCAGAAATCGTTTATCTGAGATCATAAGCTTGACGAACGTTTGCTGATCATCGTAAGTTTTACTGTTCAGATAATGGACTGTGCCGTCCATCCGCCCGAAATGTTTCTGAAGCACAGAAACATTTCCCTGAGGATTTACACTTGTGATAAAGTTCATATCTCGTTTATCATAACTCCGTAACTCCGAGCTCCCTATGCATGATATTAGTGTACAAGAGTCAGAGCACTTTTATCCTTGTGTAAAATCGGTTCATGCCATCCGATATTTTTAATACCAAGAGCTGACTGGCAATTCACAGAATACGATTTCTTTGATACATTCGTTGATTAGCCACTTCGCCTTGGCGTACGCTATATTCAACTGATTTTAAGAAGAGAGAGATATCCACCCTGTAGGCTAAGAGACAACCGGTCGCGTGAGTTAGCTTAGATCACGTGTTTGCTTAAGCCTGGTCAACCAAGGCCAGATTTTAACAAGTGTCCAATATATCTCTTGTAAAAAATCCACTTGACTAGCTTTCTGTCGTCCTGTTCTTACGTGTTGATCAAATCCAACTCAAAATTCCTATATCTGCCATCCTAAAAACCTATATCTGCGATCGAAGATCGATATATCTGCGGATCGTAGCTGTTTGAATTATTATTAAATTATCTAACATTTGTAAAACGTGTGGGCGAAATTCCACTTTCGACTTTAAAAAACCTACAATTCTTAGTCTACGAATCGTCAGGTACTTTATAGGGAAACACGATTTCAATGTTATGGACAACGCGGCCGCAATATGGCGTTGCAAAACAAAGAAACTGAACAATTTGTGGTCCTAGAGCATTCTTCACAACGTCCTGGATTCACATAATATTCGTTACAAAGAGAATTTCAGAACAACTTCGGCAATTAACATTCTAAGAGCTTTGGGATATATTTAACGAAAAACGGTAGTCGACTAACTTGACTGACTGGAAAGTATTTAGCTTTACGGAAAAGAATGTTATAGCATGTCTGGTAAGCTTCATGAATGTTGTAGCATGTCTGGCAAGCTTCATGACTGTAAAAAGTGAAGTACTTTGTTTACTGACGTCGTTGTTTCCTTGAACTAACCATTAGCTGTTAATGGATTTCAATCCATTAACAGCTAATGGATGAAAACCATTCACGCTAACAAACATTTGTTGGATGGAGTTGACTAAGTCTATTTCAATGATATCTTTATTCGAGTGTAATACTTGACTTTGGAACGGGGTTGTCGTCTGTGGAATGACAGCATGCTTAAACCGCGGACACAAGGTGCAACACTGCACGCAGTTTTGCAGCCCTTACTAAATAGCAAGTAATTAGCAACAGCATTGACGAGATTTTTAGCAAGTGAGCAACACTAGGATTAGAGGAAGGATAAACTTGAAAGGGGGATACACTTAGGGTTTGGCTTTTGCTATCCTGTAGCTTCTTTAGGTCGTTTTACTCCATTTCTTCATTATGAAATAGTCTCGTCTATTATATCATTCTGCATGTCACGCAAATATTGCATGTAATGGTGCACCCCGTCTCTACGTCTTTAATTCTGTCTTGGCATTTTCCTAGTCACGGCGCAGAAAATAACGTATCTCCTGAAGCTTTGTAATAAAGTGCCTTTTTTTTATATTACTAGCTCGTCTTTTTCAGTTTTCCGAAAATCATTTACATACAAGCGTAGGATATCGCCTTACGATGCATTAATGTCATGCATGTGCATATATAACATATTTGTGCTGAGTATCTGACTTCATTCACGGTTAAATGTGAATACTCACACAGCGCTATTTTTACCATTCTTAATTTGAAAAGAAGAAAAGTATACCTAGCGTTGAGGAAAAGTTCAAGCTAGTAAGTTGATATATTCCAGCTAAGGGCAAGAAGCATACTCCGAAGAACTGCATCTTTTAAACCTAATATTTGACTTGTATAAAACAGCACGAAACTTATCATCGTCAAGATGATGTTCGTCGGAGTATGTTTCTTACTCGCTATCTTCAAATCGTCGGTTGGTAGTGGTTTTTATATTCCGGTTTTGTAACCAAATATTGCAACAGCAAACCATTCGAACCATTGAGGAAGCTCGTTAATTCATGATACACAACGGAAAAAGATTTCAAACCGAAGAAGGGAAGCAGCCAAACCATACTCTTCTGATAACTGGTGAGATGCTCTAATCATGTACCTAATTGGACTCAGCTTACAGAACAAACAAAGTTTTCATGTAGTTCGGTATACGATATTTCTACTTCCATTTGCAATGACATAATAATCTATATGTGAATGTCTGTTATGTATGTCGATGTTATGTAATGTTCATTTGCATTCTAGTTTAGTTTGAAATTTGAAAAACCTCGCTGAGTGATAACTTTCTAAAACTTCTCAGTATCATCACTCAACCAAGCTGCCAACCAGCGTTTGTCTAGCGGGAGCTAGCCCACTTTGGTACTGGGAGCGGTGAACATTCTAAACACCAAGCCGTCATGTGCACACGAGACTGATAATTTGTTGTGGTCATCAGATCACGGATAAGTCACGCGATTTAAACTTCTCCATATTTTTGTGTCGAAGCTATTTAAACGTTAAGAAATAACGTAAACGAACTCGTCTAAAACTCAGATTTTGTCTTTAAAAGAAATCCCAAACCGTTATTTGTTAGGTTGCGGGTTTCATATTAGCTTTACTCCTGCTTGCTAACACCTCTCAGACACCCTCATATTGATGGTGTTGAAGCCACCTAAGTAAGGAACTCAAAAAGGAGCGAGAACTGAGTAGTGAACTGAGAAGTGAGAACTAAGAGAGAGAACTGAGTAAGGAACTCAAAAAGAGAATCAAAATTTATGTAAAGCTGCCGATAACTGACCTCGTGAAGTTCCATACACACAACAAAGATTTCCCTCGCAAGTTCTACTTGCCGATTTATTCGTCACAAATGCAGCAGTTTCCCCATTGGCATTGACAAGGTCCCTGTTTCAAACGCTAGCCATGCCCAATGAATTTTATTCATGGTAACTAACTACTAATCTGGTTAAGCAAAAAATGAAGCCAATATGGCTGTGCTCATGGGGTGCAGGTTTTTCACCTAGCCAGTATATAAACGGAGTGCTGCGTAGAAGATCTTTTATCAAATCGGCAGAAACGGCGTAAGGTTTGTGTACTGCCCAAAAATACATGAATGAGAGATTAGCGTTTCAAGCGAAGGCCCTTAGTTGAAGGGAAACGGGAAATGCATGAGTGAAGCTAAAGTCCTTCGCTCGAAACACCAGTTTCTCGTGAATGTATTTTTTTGGCAACACACAACCCTTCTCAGTCTTAGCCGTTTCTGATATCGCCGAGTCGCCTGATGTAGTTCGCTAATCGCGTGCCGATCACGCACTGACCACAGATTATTGTTCTTTATTCACGTGCTCATAACACAAGTAGGGATCGAAGCTATTCAAAGAACAAGTTATGAAAACTTGGGCAAAACATGAAATTTTGTATTTGAAAGACTCTGTGGGTGACTGGCGATTTGAATTTGTCGGATTTTTGCAAGTTGTGAAGGCTCAAGGCTCGTGTATGTATTTTTTTGGCAACACACAACCCTTCTCTTAGCCGTTTCTGATATCACCGAGTCGCCTGACGTAGTTCGCTGATCGCGTGTCGATCACGCACTGGCCACAGATTATTCTTCTTTATTCACGTGCTAAAAACACAAGTAGGTATCGAAGCTATTCAAAGAACAAGTTATGCAAACGTGGGCAAAACATGAAATTTTGCATTTGAAAGACGCTGTGGGTGACTGGCGGTTTGAATTTGTCGGATTTTGCAAGTTGTGAAGGCTCAAGGCAAACTGGTATTCCAGTCTTCCTCGTAGTGAACTACGCGAAGAAGCTTCCAAGCTGGCTTCTAAACGAAATTTATTTCAACAAGACAACGTTTAACAATACTAAATGCTTTTGAAGAGCTAGTAGTTGACTACGCCTTGAACGAATGAGAAATTGGCGTTTCAAGCGAAGGTTCTTGATTGGACTGAAACGGGAAATGAGTAAGGTGAAAGTCCTTGTCACAAATTCTGAATAAACTAGTAGATTGGGGAGGAGCAAAGTGACACTTCGGAGGAGCCAGACAGAGAAGTCAAATCTTACGTGTGAGAAAGAAAGCAAACTGAGACTCGCGAAGAATTTTATTGTAAAGACTTGTAAAAACTGTTCATATTAAAGTTTACTTTTCGCTAACAATCAGTTTTCCAGGTAACCCGCGCGACAGTCCTTCGCTCGAAACACCAGTTTCTCGTGTACGTATTTTTTGGCAACACACAACCCGTAAGCCGCTTATGATTTTCTCCAGTCGCCTGACGTATTTCACTGATCGCGTGACGGTCACACACTGAGCACAAAAGGTTCTCTATTCACGTGCCGATAAGACAACTAGGGGTCGAAGCTATTTAAAGAACAAGTTAATGGGCAAAACATGAATTTTGCATTTGAAAGACGCCGTTGGGGGACTGGCGGTCGAATTTGTGGTATTTTTTGACTGGTCAAGACTGAAGGCTAACTTGTCTTCCATTCTTATTTAAGTTTCTAAGTTTCCAAACTATATTTATTTCAGCAAGATAACGTTAAAAACATTACTAAATGCTTTTGAAGATCTAATGGTTCACTTCACCTTGAACGATAAGGATATACTATTGATAATGTGGGGGGAAGTGTATCTTCCTGGACCTGGTTATTATTGTTGGAATGAGTCACTTCGGTTCGAACGTTTGACGTTCGTGGTCTATGTCATGCGCAACGTTTCCCAAACGATCACGGCAGAAGTGATAGAGGAAGCAACAGATGTTGGAACTGCGACTAAAGCCGAGGCTAAACAGTCCAACAATGTTGTAAAACACCAGGGAATAAACAATGTTATAACAAATGCAAATTTGTATTCAACATTATATCAAGCAGAAGATTACATTGTTGGTTGAGTGGTGGGAAAAAATTTGCATTTGTTATAACATTGTTCCTCTCCCGATGTTGTACAACAATGTTGGAAAGTTTAACCTCAGCTTAGATTAACTTAACTCTTTGTTCACCTACGGGTGTTTCAAGAATGTTCTCCGATTAAGCGTTTAGGTTACATTCATACCTACTTGTGATAAACAAAGGGTTCCACAATACTCTGAAAAGTGCTTATCACACGGGGGTGAGCTGGCCCAGCTAACGGACTGACCCATAATTTAGGTTTACTTTGGACTTCTTCTGCCGCCAAACGAAGCAAATTTTGCCTTTCAGTTTTTTCTTAATAGCATTTCATATCGTGGTAAGATCTTGATTCAACGAGGCAGTTTGGAAGCCGGATAATCTCGCCTCTACGTAATAAGGGCCAAACTGAAATTGTAAAGCAGAGTTGGATCAAACCGTTATATAAAAAGTTGAGTGCTGCATAGGCAGCTTTGAACGACTTGTAGAAAACCACAGAAACGAAAGCTTACTTCAGTCTAGCTGTCGGAACAGGCCAATATAAGCCATGATTACCCGTCTCGACCTTGGGGATGTTTTTGTTAAACGAAACAGCCGGTCTCAGAAGATTATTTGGCCTCTTACAAATGAAGTATTGCATGAAAAACATATGCATGCGGTCAGAATTTAGCCTAGACTAAAGCTCATCTTCGTTGGCCCGTCAGGTACTGGTTACAAGCACTTAAGAACTACAGTTCTTTTGGCCCTTATACACATTTTCTTTTTTTATCAAAAATGCGAGAGAGAAATGCGCTTTTGCCGACGTCGGTCTTTCATAAACTTTATTATTTTTTTTAGTTGTTGCTAGGTGGTCTTTTTTTTAGTACTTCGAACAAAATTTACATAAAACCGCACGCCATCCGTTTTTGACGCATAAATTTTTGCCGCTTCATTTGTTTCCTTTGTGGGTTTTGATAATTTAATCTATTTTGATTCCGGCTCCTACTCTTTGTGCTTACATTCTGTCGGTCTTCACGTGATTAAAACATCTCAAAAACCTTCACGTCTATTGATTCCGTAGAATTCAGAAGTATACCTTCAACAGTACGTTATGGAATTCGAAAGAGCCCGGGAACAAATCCTTGAAATGGAGGATGAAGGGTTGTTATCCAGCGATGGCTTCGAAGGAACGCTAAAAGTCAAGACGACTGAACTGGAACCAAAATTGGTAGCTGTCGAGAAGCAATTTGCAAATACCAAGAACAGGTATGTCAACTGTTGAGGGCCAAATGTAATGTAAATCAGCCAAGTAGTGGTAGTAAAAAGTAGAGTGCTGCATCGGCAGTATTGAATGGCTTTTAGATAACCAAAAGGGTTGGGAAACTGCCGGAACTTAAGTACAGAGAAGCTGACGTTTCAAGCGAAGGCCCTTCATCACGTTTCACTTGGACGAAGGGCCTTCGCTTGTAACATCAGTTTCTGTACACCTAAGTTCCGGCAGTTTCCCAACCCTTCTGGCTATCTACAAGTAATGGTAGGCCGGGTGCCAAAATGATCTGACAGGTACCCCTTTACTCTGTAGGGTGAATTATTCAATTGAAAATGCATGGTTGCTCAGCAGTATGCCTCAGTTAGGTTGTATGTCTTGGGAAAAGACGAGCCTCTACGACAATTTTGCGAGCTTGTCAACCTATTTGAAATACATTAAGTCCAGGTTGGCAACCTTCTAACTTTTATCGGTGTAAGTAGTTGCATATATCAGGAATTCTGCATTGTTGTGGGAGAACGAATCACTGACCCATCGTGCCAGCAGATTTTTCTATGATAAAAGACTTTGATTCAAAACGTTGGTTTTGTCTTAAAACTTTCCGGAATTAACCGTTATGGCTTTGTGGTGGTTTTTGAAGACTCGAAATCGTAAACTACGTGAATAGTTTGAAATTGAAAGTTCATCTCGTACTTTTCTCCCAATGCGAACCACCCTGCTGAAACTGCTTTCTTGTCTAACGTTTTAACTGGTTACAGTTCTAACTCTAATAAACTAATTGTCAGAAAGGCAAAGACCAAAGGCGATCAGGGCCATTTATACGAAAGGATTTTCGTAGCAAACCGTGCATATATACTAGTAGTTTAACGGCTTAAATTAGCAATGGCTTATATTGATCGTCTACAACTTTATAGTGGATCATTTATACGATAGCCAAGAATGCTTGGCTGGTTTGCCTTTCCTTTTAGACATACTTTATTCGACAGTTTTTTTGTTTTGTTATCCTGTTCCGGCAAGGTTGCATCCCTTTGGGCTTCGGTGTTGGACGGCACATTCAACGATGTTCAATAATTATTTTGTATTTTCCCGCCTGGTACCTCGATTGCCGAAAGTTTGCCTAAAAGTTATTTTGTAGTCCCAAAACCATTTAACGGGTGGAATGCCTGCTTTCTTTGAGCTAATTCAACAAATGTCTACTGTTCACTAAATTGTACACGCATGATGGCTCTTGTCGAATTGAGGAAGGCCAGCATTCAAATTTGATGTTGATTGCACCATCGTGAAATTTTCCCGGTCCGTGGTGGGCATGATATTCCAATTATACTGCTACTTTGAGTAGAGAGAAGCGAGAGTACTGTTCTATGTATTCCTAATTAACAATCAGACAACGACCCGAGTTATCTAGTAATTTTAGTAGAAACCAACAACTCGGACGAAACAATATTATTTTAAAGAAATAAAATTACATAATTGCTTCATTTTAATTTGTTGCTTGCGTTGCACTGGCGACGCTTGGTTACGCGGCAAGTCACGCGGCAAGTCACGCGGCAAGTCACGCTGCAAGTCACGCGGCAAAACATGCGGCAAGTCACGCGGACTGATTTTTTTATTGATTTTTTATTGCTTTCGTTTGTTTTTCCGCAACATAAAAAACTTCACGACACTGGCAAAATTTGTTTCGACTGACATCTCTTCGACTGGATTTGTAAATTTTGATTAAGCAGCAAACCATTCTGAAATTAAATGTTCACTGTTGTTGGCAAATTATCCTGAAACGAATGTGAATCCTTGACAAAACGAGAGTTTTCCTCCATTGGTTTTCATTTGAATTGATATGTTCTGCTACCAATGGTGTCAGTCAGTTGGAATGCTCGATTTGTAATAGTCCACTAGTTTGTTTTTGTAGGTTTTTTTGACTAACTGGAAAAGAATTGTCCTAAAAGAATGCACCCAAAATAGCGTAGACAAGTAAATGAGTCTTTGTGTCTTGTATGATTACCCAATACACACTTTGCATAATAGCCGGATGGAAAACCTCCACTAGCTGCGCTTGGACCAAAGACACTTGCACAATAATTACTGGTTTCCGTTTTTTAACATCAGGAAGTTGAAGTAAACACTAAGAACCATTAGATCTATGACCACAGCATAAATATCCTTTAAAAAGTTGGTTTTATCAAAAGGAAGTCCTCATTGAAGTTTACGTCTTAGAACTCAAGGGCTCCGTTACGTCAACGTGTTGTTACGATAGACTTTTTCATTCAAAACAACGAAAATGAATTGATGTTTTCCATGGCCATGTTGAAGGAAACTACCAGTAAAATACAACAATTACCGAGATTCTTTTGTTGAAGTTCTTTCAACATGGCCGGCATGACGCCAATTGCAAACCAAGAATGATATGTAATACCTTTCTTTCAATGTGTTTTCAAAGCCGTTCTAGTTCTACCTAGTACGTCATCTACAGCATTCACGCAATTTCGTGGTCACGCTGACACATGATACGCTATAACGAAGGATCCTTTCTGTTGTTTAAACGTTTACGAACTAACCAGAGCTGCTTGGAATAGTTCATTGTAACGTCAATGAAATGTTCTGCTAAAATACTGAGACTTCTGCCACTTGGTCAAATGCCGTCGCCTTACTTTGAATGCAATGTTTTGATTGCCATAAAAGGTAGCAGTTAAGACAGTTTCATTCACATAGTTGGCAATCTAACGATTCATCACATTTGGCAGCATTCTGAGGCCACTATCAAACCATAATCATTAAGAATTAAACCTAAAGTTTTGTGTACGTGGATAAGAATTCATTCGAATCCGCGAACTGTTTGTAACTTCTCTATATCCGGTTCGATAACCATTTTTATCATTCACTTTATAGTATTCTCAAATCTGATTGGTTAATTTACCTGCAAATAACTGCGTGCAAATATCGATCAG
>JBAHVQ010187748.1:26246-40575 GCA_036872915.1 Nanipora kamurai | reverse complement strand
CTATCTATCTATCTATCTATCTATCTATCTATCTATCTATCTATCTATCTATCTATCTATCTGTCTGTCTGTCTGTCATTCTATCTATTTATCTATACATCTGTCTGTCTGTCTAACTATTTGTCTATCTGTCTACCTATATTTCTCATTAAAAACCAACCCAAATTTGAGTTTTACAAGAAATACAAAGATGTCGATAAACCGTCCCCTGTTTATTTAAAGTGCCTATCAGTTGAAAATCAATTAGGAACTCTTTTTGTAGTTTCTCCACATTTCGCTTCGTTTTTGAGATATTTCATTTGTCTGATATGTAAATGAGACGATCGGTGACGTCAGAAGGGTGATAAAGCATTTGGACAAAATGGTAAATACGTTATAACCAATCCACTGTTCCAAGGAAATCAATTAAAACTTCGTCATGGGGTAGAATTCAAAATGCTGAATCCATACTCGTTAAAATATTGTCCACATAGCGACTTATACGTTTCCATATCCCTCAAGTTTATAAACTATAAGTCTTCTTTTTAGACTTTTCGTGAGCATATCTTTTCTTCTCGACAACTTACAATTACAGCCTTTGGCATTCTATGAACCATATAGAAGTAAAGACATATTACCTTACTTTATCATGGCAGGATAAGAACTATTCTGTTTTTAGGAAAGAGGGATATGGGAACGAATATGTCACCATGGCAACAAAAATAACGAGAATGGGTTCAACATTTTTAATTCTACCAGTTGATGAAGCTTCAACTGATTTCCTTGAATAGTAGATAAGTTATAATTTATTTTCCAATACGTCCATATGCTTTATCAACCTTATTACGTCACTGAAATATCAAAGCGAGATAGGAAGAACCTACAAAAGGAGCTCAAATAATTTCGAATCCTCTTTCAAATATGAACAACTTAATTCTTGCTTCATAAGCGCTTTAAAAAGCTTCTCAATATAACTTTATTTCCCTTTTTGCGCTTCGGAGACCTTTCGCTTCTTCACCTCTCACTAAATATTCAAATTGATTGTTCTTCTGAACTCCTTCCCTGCTAGATGTCTTCCTTTGACGAATAAAATCGTCTGGTACTAACCAGCGTAAAAAAATAAAAGTCCCCGTAGAAGGGAAGGAGTAAAATATTCATAGAGAAATACACCCAGACATACATACAGACACACAAAAAATGATACACACATATATACGTATATGTGTGCATGTGTCCATGTGTATATCCCACTGAATATTTAATGCAAAGTTGAAGCCTTATCTGGTGTCACGGGCTAAATGATCCCTAGACTGAGCGATTTTTGGTCATCTAAAGATCAGTTATCAGTGACCTACCTCAGGGACAAATGACTCACGTAGTTAACCATCTTAGAGTTAGGACTGGGGTTAGGATTAGGGCTGGTGTTAGGATTAGGGTAAGGATTAGGGTCAGGGCTAGGGTTAGAATTAAGGTTAGAAATAAGGTTTACAATTGAGTAACGGGAACTTTCAGTTTCCCATGTGGGTCATTGATCCGTGAGGATCTCATTCATCCCTTGGGGTCATTCATCCCTGTGACACCGCGAACGTCAGTCTTGTATTGGTTTATTCAGTATAATGCCAAAAGATTTTACTTCTCAAGTAAAGACATCCTGCCTGGAAAAGGTTAGTCTAGATAATGCTCAGCTATTACTCAATTCATGAGTCATTACAAACAATTATCTAATGAAAATCAAAAATCATTTTCACATACCACAATGTAGTTCATCAGACCCATCCTGACACTCATGTAAACCATTGCACATGTGTTCTTTCATTACGCATTTTCCTGTACTGCGCCCAAGCTTAGAACCTCTTTGAATCAGACAAAAATTTCCTTTTGTAAATGGCCTAGTCCCCACCCTTTTGTCACGCGACACTGGAAGACAATTGTTGCCACTTGTGCATTGGAAGTAACCTTTTGGACATGTGCAATTGATCTCATCGGAATTATCTCGACAATCTTGTTTTCCATTACAACGAACATCAGTTGGGAAACAGTCTCCATCGTTGCACATAAAGAAATCTTTATTACATTTATTTTTTATGTGCTCTATAAAATACAAAACTTAAATTAAGCACGTTAAAGAATACGAGAGTGTTAATTAAGCACATTTTTCGGTTAAATTATTTAAGGAAAATGCATTTTTCAGTCAACGTCAACATTAACACAACCTTAATTATATCGTATATAAAACAAAACATACACCGAATAAAAACATCTTGTAAAACTCAAGATATGAGTAAAAAACAAGAGAGAATGTCTAAATGGTAATATTTCAAATTTATTGCAAATTCATCATCAGACCAAGTGACTAGAATTAAATAACAGCGATCATTATATATTTACAGTTGAGTGATGACATCATTAGAAAAGAAGCTAGATCTATTTACATCTCAGATTGGCAATGTTATTAATTAACAGAGTGTGAGAGGTAAGAAGAGAGTGGTGAGAAGAGTTATCACCTAAAAAGCTTCAACTCTGCTAGCTTTGAGACCGGAATTTAACTCAGGTGTGTCAAATTTGATTAAAAGAGCTTCTAATAATAATAGAACATTCGGAGTATACGACCAACAAGAGTGAAGGATTTTGAAGTTGTTGAAAATAAGATTCTTAAAGTTGGGAGAACATGGAAGAGGAGAGTGATTAGAATGTAAACGGTCAAATAAATCATTTAAGTCAGCTAG
Organism: Nanipora kamurai; assembly: GCA_036872915.1. Lineage (NCBI taxonomy): Eukaryota > Metazoa > Cnidaria > Anthozoa > Scleralcyonacea > Helioporidae > Nanipora > Nanipora kamurai. The sequence continues at coordinate 37,870 of JBAHVQ010187748.1, read as the reverse complement.
ATATAATGCGTGTTCACAATTAAGAAAATGCTGAGCAACTGCTCTAGTGTTTAGTCGTGTGCTATGTTCACAAAGACGTTTCTGGAGACAGCGATCGGTCTTACCAATATATTGGTTACCGCAACCAGGACATGAAATCTGATAAATAACGTTACTTCGAGAAATATCCGGAATTTTGTCTTTGTTAGAAGTGAAATAAGAAATCTTTTTCGTGTTGTAAATGACAATGAAATTAACGGGCTGTTTGAGACAGCGACGAATTCTCAGCGACGAATTCTCAGCGACGAATTCTCTCTTGTTTTTTACTCATATCTTGAGTTTTACAAGATGTTTTTATTCGGTGTATGTTTTGTTTTATATTTCTTCAAATTATCGGCTGGCTATGGTTTTTTTATATCGTATGGTTATTGTAATTATGGAAATATCATGGGATATTTCATGTGTTTCGTAGTTACATTAACCCCTTCTTTGGTAGATGTATCCCCTTGAGCAGTAAAATTTATTGAAGTTAGCCAGAGTGAAATCGACTGACGTTCTCCAGAATAGAATTATTAAGAACTGATCATACCAGAAGAGAGTTAAATGAAGGGAATTATTTCCCCGATATCAGAAGATTATTCCCCTGATTTAATGTTAAGCTTTTGTCCTTCTCGTGAAATAAATGAACCAATATTGCTTATGATAACTACCATGACAAGATGATGAATAAATGTCTACCAAGACCTCCACTGACCTCAAATGTGCATCTATATGTTAAAGTAATTGACAGTAACTAAGGAAACATTTAGTGCCTTTTCTCTATTTATATACTCCTTTTTTTGCTTTCAAAAGGAGACACTTATTACAAGTGTCGATCAATACATTGACGTCATATAACTACATAAAGCTACCAGAAGACTCCACCAATATTCGTATTTGAATGTCCATTTCTTTCAGGAAATCAAATGAAATCGATATTAATGAAAATTTTTCTATACTTGCTTTTAATTTGACGAACTCATTGAAAACACTTATCATCATAGTCAAATGATAAAATGTCTGTAATCAATGGTTGAGATAAGAAATAAATAATCACACTTAGTATATTACCAAGAGGGAAATGGGATCAATTAAACTATATTGTGACATAAAAATATAGGTTGCTGCGTAAGCAGTATCCAAAACATCGTAGACAGCTGAAAGGTTGGTAGACTGGCGAATTTATGTAGAAAAATTCTGACGTCTCGAGCAAAGGCCCTTCTTTAGAGAGTGAAACGTGTTGTTGAACAAGAACACGTTAGAAGACTTTTTTCCTACATAAATTTGGCAGTCTACCAACCTTTTAACTTTCTACGCTATTGCGATATAAAATTGATCATCATAATATTATCAGTTTTTACGTCTTTATCTGTGGGAAGTGTGTTAATGTTTAAAAAGATAACAGATTTTCTCCTGTTACTCAAGTTTTCCCATGTAGTAACACTGGACTGATGAGGTATGACCCGCACTGAACCTCATGGAAGAACACCTTAGCTGATAGGTTTATCCAGTATAAATATAGACACTTTAATTTACGAAGGTGTTTTAATTGATTATTCCCTCTGTTAAACGCTTTAACTTTGATGTTGCCTCTAAACTGTCCACTTTGACGTCACATGAGAACTCCTTAACTACTGGAAACAAACAATAAAACCACGTGCTTAGACTAGAGTGGACATCAACGCTTTATCCAGTCACGTTTTCAGTCCCAGTATTTCACACGCTTGGAAAAATCTTGAATAAACCAAACAAACAAAATTCAAGGCATCCCAACAAGTATACATTTTACTTAAAGTTGTTCTGTTCAGCAAATTTAAAGTCACAGACTCCACTTTAATATCTTTGCGTGGTTAGTGTTATCAGAAAACTAATCTTCCTCTAATGAAATGCACATTTTCAATTCTCTCATGCAAAGACCATATTGAAAGCTCTCCAAATATCTGTTCATTTTGACAAAAGTCATGATAATAAGACATGATAAACATTGGCGAGAGTTTTAAACAGCCGAATTGACGTTCGCGACTTTATGTTCTCTTCTCTTTCACGTTCCTTAGCTCACATGCACAAAGGCTTTGAAATGACGCTCGAAACGTAAAACTTGTCTTTTGTGGATATTAAACAATTGTTGGATGAGGCCTTTTTGATATCAAGAATTATCTAAGTCGAAGTCTGTATTACCTGCAGAACCGAAGACTCATAATACAGTGACAATGCATCAGATCAACAAAGAGCCCACATCAATCAAAACCGTTACGCTCTTTAGAATACAATGCAAAAGAGCCGAAAGAATGTTTTGTGAGAGTACTGTACAGAGAGCCGTTTGCCTTAAAACTCGAGCACTATAACACTAATTGGTCTTTTCTAAGCGTTGTCGCTTAACTTCACCTTAGCAAGATATAAGTTGTTTATAAAGCCCTAAGTCATTAAACGAGAATGCAAGTCACCGCAAGTTTTAGCTTGTGCCTTGTTTCGCCGCCAACTTGCAATGACTTGCATTGGCTTGCGTTAGCATGCGACTAATTTGAGAAAGTTCAAATTTCACGTCAAATTTGACGTTTTTAAGAGCCAATCTCCAACAGATTATGAATAGAAAAACTCAAAGAAAAACAAGGCAAGTAACTGATAAGCTTTTTACACCAACAACTTTACTGTAATAACACAGGAACTTACAGAGGTACAGAACTTGCCGAACTTGTGCCATGTTTGACTGTTACCGTAGCATCGCAAGTCTTTACAAATTAACTTGCGGTAGCTTGCATTCTCGTTTCACAAGGGCTTTACATAATACACTTACCACACTCAGTTTCATCTGATTTATCCGCGCAATCGGGGATGTCATCACACACATAATCATTTTGAACACATTGTCCATTACGGCATCTGAACTGGGAACGCAAACATTGACGGCTTGGGTTGCATTCTGTATCCTTGTCGACGCATTTTTTATTCACATTGCAAAAGAATTTTGATGAAAAACATGGAGGTGATTTAACATCTAAAATTCAAAGAATCACTGTTTTATGAACAATTAGGCAAGAAAAATAGAACAGTACTTGAGATCTAGAACGTAAGGCTGGCCATACGGGATTTGGTTTTCGTCAAGCTAACAACATACTAATAGGGACTTCACCCAAAATTCAGTCTTAGGCATTTATGCTCATTAACATATGAAATGGTATATCTGTTTATATATTTTGTAAAAGAAATTTTTTTGAGTCAAACTACAAACAGTCGCGAAAAATGCTACTGTAGCCGTAGGATTGCCGGTAGAGAATCGATGCTGAACTCGAATGCAGTGCCCTTTCAACTGAGCAACGAAAGCCGTAGCTGAGAGCTTGGCAACGACTTCTGTATTTACAATAGTGGTGAAGGGTATATTTAATGAGCATTAGGCCATTCCACTCAATACATTAAATGGTAACACAAATATATATTTTTTTATTAATATAATGTCAATATTCTTATGAGACAAAGAACCTAAATATTCTTCTGTTTGATTTTGAATGACCATTAACTGCTGCAAGAAATAAACAAGAATGAACAAGCGACTTCAATATTAAAGAAGGGAAACAGCTTGAAAAATTTATTTTATAACGATTTTTTATAAGAAATTTATTTATTAGAAGTTTATTTTGATTAAAAGTTTATTTTATAACGATTGCCAATAAGAGATTTCGTACTCTAGCCAATGATATACACATTTTGAGAAATGTAAAATCGTATCAAATATAACATAGCCTAAACTAAGAAACAGGCAAAAAATCCAGATTCCACATATTACAAATAATCACGAAAAGCGCACTTACTAAGAACTGTTTCTTTAAAATTTTTGATTGCTTTTCCTTTATAAACGTAATAGACCAGACAATGGTACGTTCCTTGGTCTGACATTGTTACCTTCTTGATAAAGATCTTGCATATTTTACTTAAATCGTTTGTATCAACGAAGCAATTCCCAGGAACTACATGATCACCATTTGGAAGGGCAAAACCGATCAACACCATGTCGAAAAATCCTTCCGAAATTCCCTGAAATGACACTTTGCATGACAACGTCACGCGTGATCTATAGGGAACGAAGCCGCTGCTTGAAAAATGACCGTTGTATTTAATCCGTGTATGAATTTCAATGGTGATATTAGAGGAAGGTCCATTGAGTCCACTCATGTTCATGGTTTGATCTGTAAATTAAAATAATCGAAGATGATTTTAAACTCCGATGTATTTATATCGAAGTTCAAAATCATTTTTTTCTTTTTTCGTGTTAACTTCGAATAACTTTTAGCAATTTAGCATTTAATCAGTTTGATGAGGAAGCTGACATTATAGAATTAATATTCTCGGTGAGAATTTCTCACTAAGTTAAAATATATTAATTTAATTTTCTAAAAACGTTATTTCACGACTGATTATATACTTGAATACAAACATTTTTGAAGCATACAAGCACGACTGCATATCAGAAGCGTTTACGAAATGGTATGTTTAAGTAATGTGACTACGTGAAATGTTTAAAATATTTCAAAGAGTTTTGGATTTTTAGGTTTAGATTTATTCAACTCTATTATTTGTAAAAACAGCAATTCTTTACCGTTGTATTTTGAAGAATCGAAACTTTAATAATTGCCTTTGAAATGTCAGTAAGAAAAATACAACACACTACGCACTCAGATGATTACGTTCTAACGGTTGTTTATGCCTTTAAATATTGTTTGACATATTTAAGGTACTAGATATTTTGATAGTTTGAGCTGAATATTGCTTCAAAGAACCTTTAAGTCCTGAAATGAATTGAATGAGTCGTGGTACTGCAAAGTGCATTTCTACCTCTTTTACTGAATAAAACGTTCGACTAATTTTGCTATAGGTGACATATCATGAAAGACAAATAAGTTATTATGCTTTACGTAGAATTTATCTTAAATTTTCATGCGTCGACCCTCCAAGGAGGTAAAAAAGGTATGTTAATTATCATAACTCTCAAATTTTGTTTTGATTTGTAATCTTTTGTTACCATGAAGTTCATTCTGCAAAAAAAGCTCCAAGCTTGTACTTTCCTACCTATACTTACCTACCTATACTTATCTATCAAGCCAATATTTATCTAGCTTTATACGTGAATACGTACATATATACGTACATATATGTGGTGTGAATGCATATTCTGAAATGAATGCCAACAATGCTGTGCTAAAATTAACCACCGAGTTTTCTTGCAGGACTGAAATCATTGGTAGGGTAGAGTTTCAGATGTGATAACAGCTGCGGGACAATTACTGCGATGTAGACGTCGGAATGGCGTCAATTGCTATAGAATGACACATGGGATGAGCAGAACATCAGCGAAAAAGTTCTATTAGGGTCGTAGTCGGGTTTCCGTTATCAGTCTAAACTGACTCTCTAATGATTCACAAGTGTATAAGCCCTCATCAAACGTCTCAATATAACTGGAATCGTTTTGTCCATTTATTATATATGTGCCTGAAAGTTCACAAGCACTGACAAGTCTAGATTGAGCGAATTTTACTGTTGCACAAAGTGGCATCACACCTAACTTACGGCAAATTGTTTGAAAGCCTTTAATCCACTTGTAAGACACCGCGGGGTTTTTCAACGAGAATCTATTTTCACAGATCTTGACTTAAGAGTCCTATTGATAAGAGTTTCTGATAGCTTGACGAGTGTGACAGTTAAAAATCTTTAGTGATAAATCCAAACAAAACGATTAAAAAAATGAGGCCCGGGAAGTGACCAGCCGCAACAACGTAACACCAACTATTAGCGGGGAAATATAAACATCGATTATCTTAGATTCTAGCTATTGTGGTAAATAATTAAACGATGAATCAACTTACTTGTAGAGTTTAATGGCTTTTCTTTTGTAATTGCATGAAGAAAGACCCCAACAATTAACTCCTGCAAAACTATACCGATTGTCTTCATCATTTTGTCGCTTCCATGGACCACGTTTGCGAATGGTAGAGTATTTCTTTTTATGCTTTGTTGATGAGCATTTCCTTAATGGGAATTTACGGAAGAATATGACACAAAATTGAACTGGTCTTTGTGAAAAACGCTGTAAATGACATTCAATATCAGCAGGCACTCCACTGCAGAAAGTACAGTTATACTATAATTCCTGATATCATCAATTCTACCCTCTCAAAAGCAGACCTCGATAACAAATGATAACCTCTGGTTGAACTGTATGAATTATCTATTCAATACTATGTGCTCGAGAGGGCGAGAGAGTGGGGACATAAGTGGCAAAAAATGTAGATTTTATGAGTACTATTAAACACTTAAGGAAGAATCTATATTATTGCTAACGTCAAAAAAAAATTAGTCCAAATATCTTCGAAAGCGGAATATGCAAAAGTGTTATAGAAAGTTCTTTAGAATCAATATAAACTTACTTCATTAATACTATAGATAGTTTCATCCATGTATGAATTGAACTTACATAATATAAATTATCCTGCAACAAAAATGAATAATAATGCATTCGATATTTGTTGTGTAATAATTATCAACAACTGAAAGTGATTCTCTAAAAAATGCGGCAGCAATGGTAGAATTGGTTAGTGGGCTTAAATTGCATCACTTTACTGTATTCGATGTTCTTGAGCTCCTTGAAGTTTTGTTGTGTATGGTAGTTCACAATCCTATTTAACAATAACTTAATTTTTAGCTCTTTTGTAGCATACTACCTTAACTACCAATTCTCTGTTAGTGAATTGTTTACGCAGTCATATTCAGAGCAAAGACTCATTAAACGAGCTGAAAGTCTTTACGGCAAAATTCTGATTTGTACCAAAACGTGTTTAGAAATACATCAATATTATAATAAATTTTCCCTGAATACGAGTAAATGATGTGGAAATGGCCAAACTCTTTCTAGTTTCTTCTAATGAACGTATTATGTAAGTTTTAAATAGGGGGAAAACAAAGACGCACGGAATCCCTGGCAACGAGATTTTAACCAAAGCTTGCCGACAGATAAAATAGTCATTTTATAGAGTAGAAGCAGACTGATTTCGGCGACAATAGTAGATAGGCATGTTTTTAAGTTCTTGCTCTTAAATTTTATACCTCGACCGCTGTAGAAGTTATGAGTTGCGATAAAACAGGTGATCAACACATACGTCTACAACTTTTAAATGCAAACTGTAAATGATGCTTGTATAACTGTAGCTTTGATCGAGTATTGATTATACAAGAATTAAAGTAGAGCAAATAAGATTTCAGGACATCTATAACGAAGCATCTCATTGGACTGAAGAAAACTAAATCGGATGAACTAAGTGATCATGAGTGACTGTTCACCCAATTTTATAACGAGACTTTGTGCCATACTCTTCATACAAATATGGGTTTTTGTTAACCCTACTACATGTGTTGTTGTTCTGTGATAACTTAATCATCTTACTCTGCCCAATGTCAGAAGATTTTACTAGTTAAAGGGAAGACTCTTTGACACTGCACGTACTGTGAAAGAACTAGTAACTACCTTCTTTAACCCTCTTATGCAGGCTGATGTTGCGTGACAACCTCATCATTTCATTCTGTCCAACGGGCGACAATTTTACTAAAAGTCAAGTAAAACTAACTGTCATATAAAGAGAGGCAGAATCCTTGTTTTACGGCAGACCAAATGGTTCTTGGCAGGAATGACTGAAACATGTAGTTGACTGAAAAATTTGATGACGTCAATTATCAGCAACAAACTCAATTTTAAAGTCTTTGGAAATTTTTGCTGATCAAACTGTGGAACGCCATGGACTTAGAGAAACTTTGAGCTCTAGAGCAAATTCCAACCCGCAACCTTCCGAATGCTAGCCAGACGCTCTAACCATTGACCCACTAAAATTTTTTTCTCAGTCCATGGCATTCCTCAGATTGATCAGCAAAAATTACCTGGGAGTTCAATAGTATCAAACTGCAAACTCAAAATTCAGGCTCAATTTTCATGGTTCGTCAGATTTATATAGACTTCTAGAAAGAAGAGAAGCATACATATAGTAGAATAGGTATGAATAGCATTCTAACATCAATAAGGAGAGTAAAATGGTAAAAATGAATAATTTTAGATACTACGCTAACGACTCACTTTCATTTATACCGTGTCATGATAAAGCATGTTCATGAGGATACCAGAAATTTCACAAACTGTAAGGTGGTTGTCAGGAATCGTTCCCCAGCACTTCTCTACTAAAGAAAACCTAGATTTTCAAGGAAGATTAGAAAAAAGTTTAACAAAACAATTTGAGCAACAGGCCTTATAACACAGCTGCTATTTTCTCTCATATCGGACATTGTAAAATGAAACTGCAAAAAGGTTTCTTGAAATACACTGAAATTTAGACATGTATCATATCAATGTGAACAACGTAACCGTTTGTGCAGTCCCTCTATGATTTCGAAAAAATAATAGCAAATAAAAAGGAATTATTTAATAGATTTACTGTAAACAAAAATGAAAAAAGAAATAACAGTACTTAATTCAGCTTACTTAAATCACCCTTTTGGCAAGCCTAAGGCAAAGAACTTATTAGAACTGATTATGAACTGATTAAGGGGGACATTGAAAGTGAACTTTTAGGGAAAAATTAAAATTTATGAGACGTCTCATGATTACAAAAATTTAGGAGAGCATAAGTGTAAGGTTTGTATGACTCCACATTTTAGGAACTATTTACCATGTTGAAGATTTCACTTCCCTCAGGCTACTTGTTTTGTTAATTTTAGGGTGTTTGTGTGACTTCTTTGACATGTTAAGGCTATCTTTGGCTTGTAGTTAGAAAGATCTATCCATCGGTTGGTTGTTCTAACCAAGTTATAAATTTCCAATGTTTGAGAGATTTTCGCCATAATTTCAGTTCTTATGCAATTGTGAAATTTCATGTATTTTAATGAGTGCAATGAGCAATAGAGGTGTATTTTATCTCTTATCAAAGTGTCGGCCACATTATTATTATACCCAGGGTGTTTTGTTACCACGGTAAAAAGGCCGGTCGACTATATTGCATGCTATATGTCGGCCTTTCAACATTGCTCTTCCTAGCCCACGTTATTGACAATTACTAAGGCCAATTAGTTCATAATATTGAATCATTAAATAGTAGTAATTAACAATTAGATACCAGCTCTTCGACCCAAATATTATTTTAATGAAATAATTATACATAAATTCTTTATCTTAAATTGCCACGTGCATTAAAATGTAGGTCAAAAGAAAAATTAAAAAAAACCTAAAACAAAAAGCAAAACAAGGGATATTTTAATGGTGTTTGACGTGAGAACTACCTTAGCAAGTATAGCATTTGGTAATTAGTCAGAGGTAACTCTAACTCACGTAACCAACAATTACTAAAGAAAGATTCATCAGAGTGAACGCGGATATTTGAAGATAGACAATCTATACAACTCATCGATACTGAGGTAAATAATTATCTAAATTCTCAGTGCACCATCGAAATTGCCAGCTAAAATTTTCTCTTTATCTTCGACATGAAAAATGAACTAAAATTCAAAGCATTTGATATATTTAACTCCTTGGTGCAAGATTCAGGCACTAGTGATTGATGCAGAATTTAGTATTTTACTCTGGCAAAGCCCAAACGATTTTACTCGTCAAAGGGAAAACCCTGTGTCCCCAAGAAGTTAATTATTGATATTTGTAAACAAAGTAGACTGCACAAAATTTTGGTGCTTTGATTACCAAAATCGTAAAAAAGTCATCGTGAGCATTGTTTTCTCAGCTACAGCAGCAACGTTTATTCAAATTGGGTCGCTTATTTTACTAAAGCTATTTCGATCTTCCTGTCGGTGATTATCCGCAGGTAATCCCACATAGGGCAGCCAAACCAAAATTGAAAAAAATATTTAAGAAGACTATTTACGACAAAAATTGCTGAAATGTTGCAGATTTATCGGAGAAGTTGCCGAAATGTTTGCTCTCATTTGAAACAGTTGCCATAAAATGTTCGCAATTTAATCAAAAATTGGTCTAAAACTTCCATAAGATTCCAAAAATTTTCTAATTTTCCTGTTAAGCTTGGTTTACAAACTGTGATTAATCGCGCCAATTTCTGTCTTCTATGTGTGTTAAGTTGAGAAACAGTCACCAATTAGAATATTCCAAGAGCTCAAATTTACTTGTTTTTTATTTAAAATCAAGCTCCCAAACCAGAAATCAACCCGATCAATCACAATGTGTAAACGTACCCTTAGTTTGTTGTCAAATTTCTGAAAAAGCAAACTTGTATCAGAGTGAATAACGAAGTTAACGTCAGTTACAGTATCCATTGTTATTCATATACACTTCATTCTGAAGGATGAACAATTACCGATCTCAGTAATTACCGATGACTACGATAAACCGATCACGACAGTTACCGGGACCTTCCAAACCACTTATATTCCCAAATTCAAACGTGCGAACAATCAACCGACTTAACACTTCGACAAACATATAATTAACGCCCACACAACCCCAGCCACTTGTTTTCACAAACGACCACCCACCTCTGACTCATATGACCGCCCACATATGACGCACGAACCAGATACAAATATAGGCGGAACCTGACATTTACTCTTGACTCTGAAGATAACCGCCGCTCAGACCGTCGAAACGTCAGTTACTTCACCAACAGTCGTTCTCAAGACTACGCTAATTTGGACGATCAATTTCCACAAACATGTCACGATTCTCCTTGGTTCAAACCATTTACTTTATGAAAAAAGCAAATCAAAAATTTGAAAACAGCTACTGTACTACATTCAGTGCGAAATTGAAATCTACTTTACTGTCGTATGCCATTTTGTTTTCAACCAGAGACCAAGGTCAAGTCATCTATAGATTTATTTACATTTTTGGGTCCCAAAAATAAACGTAGATGGCGTCCAAGTAAATGAGAGTTTATTGAAATATACAGATTTTTAAATACTATTGTAGCCTGTAATTAGTCTATAGTTATTTACATTTTCGTAAATGTAGCGAAATATCGGTATTTACCAAAAAAGCAAATCAAGTTGCTCTTTTAACACATTCTTGTTCGAACAGAAAAACGGCTAAAATCGTGAAAATTTGCCCAAAAGGTTGTCGGGGAACTTCTGGATAGTTTTATTCACTGGTTTAGTTTATACTAAATAAAATTAAACTATATTGGAGTGTGAAAGAAAGAAGTTGTAAAGCTTATTCATTATCTGGATGAAAAAATACTCAGCCGAAATTAGACAGGTGAAATGCAATATTAACTCATTAAAGTCCGAGGAAATTGAAAAAATAATAGTTCGAAAACATTTGCTAAACTTAGTGTCAATTGCGTAGCAATGAACCTTGACATTTTAGGTATGCCAAAAATTGAAAAAAAGAATACTTTGTTTTGAGTCGAAATTCGAACAGGTCGTAGATCAAATTGACACCGTACACTAAAGCTGGGTATTTGGAAGCCCGTACCGAATGGAGTAAAGGATATAAACTTTGTTGTATAACTTTAACTAGAAACATGCTAATAAAAGGATTATTTGGATTAAGGCAACGAAAGGATATCAATTTTAAAGGGCTGGTAGAATGTCGTTTGCAGCTGCACGAATAAACT